>JAYJLV010092715.1:0-12909 GCA_036873485.1 Torymus texanus | reverse complement strand
AATGGCCATTTTATAGCCAGTTCCTAATTTAAATGGCCATTTACTAGGTAGAAAATATTTTGGATTTCCACCAGGGTAGTTAAAAAAGGATTGTTTAAGATTTGAAGTTAAATTCTTATCAACTTCTAGATATTTTTAAGCTGAGAAGCTTCTTAAATTCCAAGTTTAGAAATGATTTTAAATCTGCAAACTTTGTTTTGTGTGTCAACGATTTGATATACCCTGAAAACCTTTGAATTTTTGAATCTCTATATCGTCAAAAAATATCAATGATCTGTTACCAAATAAACTTAACATCAATAAAGTAATGTAATTTCATTGATAACGTTTAAATCGTAGTCACATCATTTCTCACTCCTTGTACATTACGTACCACGTTTGATAAAATACATTTTTCAATATTTAAAAACGAACTAACTTCTTTAAATTGCTGAATTCTCTTTCACTTTTTTGATTTTTAAACAAGAACCTTTCTTCCCTTGAAGCATCATCCGCTGATAAAACCCGGAGCAGGAAGGAAAATCTTCCATGCCGACTAATAGCGAGACTCGAGGATCTCCCCGTGCAAAAAAGCAAAACTGGCTGCGTACGCTTCTCGCGCACTCCCACGTGTTATATATATATACACTAGCACTATAAAAGCCACATGACGAGAGGGCGAGTGGCGGGGGAGGAGGGTGGATAGGTCGGCCACTTATTCACGGACGCAAGAAAGGGTTCGCGTGTTAGCCCTAAAGCAATTCCCGTGTCGCCGGGCGTCGCGCGCTGCTCTTTAAAGAGCCAAAGGGCCGCGAGGGAGAATTTCGCGGGCGGGTGAGCGACGCGCGGGTATATACGAGGGGAGGTGAAAAAACGAGGAGGGAGGGTCTGGGCATGGCTCTCTCTCTCTCTCTCTCTCCTTATCTGTCGAGATATATAGTGTACATACTCGAAAGTTTTACTTTCTTTTCAATAGTCCGAGCGAAGAGCGAGGGAAGAAGAGAACGGAGCGTAAAGCACTTTTCAACTCGCACTCAAGTGCGCACGTACCACTTGAACTGTCGGTGCGCGCGGAGGCGCGAACTTTATTTATGGCGTCTTGGATTATCGAGAGATTCTTATTAGATCCAGACGATTATTTTATACAACAGAGATGCGAGAGGTAGTCGCATACTTTAAAAGTTGGCGCTGAAAGGTTTTTTTAAACGGCATGTGTTAGAACTGAAAAAGCCAAATTTTGTATCAATTAACCTTTACTGAATTGTAGTATACTGAAAGCTTTATCAATTTTTAAATGAGATATAATTAAAAGAAATTAATTAAACTAAAATAAATATTATATGAGTGTACTATTAATCTCATGATAGTTATTTTTTTATTCAATTACGCATAATCACACAAACATGAAATTTATTTATATAATACATCATAATTCTTCAGTATAAATTATACATAAAATATACATATTAATTATAACTATTTATAAATCTCTTTATAAGGTATATAAAGCGAATACTTGAATCTCTCAAAAATTTCTATATCCACATAACCTTGATCTAAAAAACGTACTTAACTAAGCGTTTGTCTTCATTTTATCTCGATTTTGGCTTTATTTCACGGCCTTTCGTGTAGTACGAAGTTCTCTTTTTAACATTATCTTTTGAAAGACAGCATCAGTATTAAAAATTTTCTTTTTCTTATAATCTGCGAATCCCTAGTTTATTTTTTCCAAAAACGAAAATAAAATTTTCCTCTTTATTATACCGTCAAACTTTTTGAAAATTTTTATATTTAGTATGAATGAACTAACGTTCAAACGCGCGCAACATGCACGGACATTTTGCAAAAATAGAGTATTTTAACTCGAGTTGCTTTTTATTACTTTTCCATTCCTCGCAGATTCGAGATAAATAGGTCAGGTACTCTTTCTGCACTGTGCCGTTTGTATATTCAAAATACATTGTAACCACGAGCGAAGCCTTCTACGACCTTTAATAAAGATTTTATTGCTATAGCTCGTCGGAACTTTCAATTTCGATGAATGAATTCCGCACTTCGTATAGTCGTCGTTCGTCACCCGTGTCCTCGACTGCAAATAAAATTTTCGTTACTGCCGAAGAAAAATAAAGCGATGGCAAACATGACGTGAACTTCATCTTCTTTGGATTTCACGGTTGAGCGGACAAAAAGTCGCAAACGCGACTTATTCCTCAACGTTCCGCGCGTTTTAGTTCCTGTCCTGAACTTATATTGCAAAACTTTGCGCAAGTGCGTGTGTTTTCTTCGTGCACGTAACACAACACCAACATAGATTATGGGAAAAATTAAAAAGAAAAACGACGCTATTCCTCATCAGTGGTTTTCTCTGATCAAACTTTTTAATTAAATTCTATTACATGAAATTTTTCTCCAATATTGAAATCGATAGGCTTCTACGTGGGTTTTCACATTTTAACGAGAAACTTTTACAAGTAATATGATATAGAATTCTTTATATCGAAGGTCGGTATTTTAATTTTACAATAAAGGACAAAATTAAAAATATATTAAACTATATAAAATTTAATAAAAAGACTTTTAGTTTTAATATTTTGAACGTTTAAGAAATGATTAAATGTAAATAAGATGTTGTTTTAAATGCTGTTTTCAACAATTAAAAATAATACATTCCCTATATTATAAAGTGTTTATAATTATATGATTCGTCAGTTGCACAATGGAATAATTAGTGGGTTGCTTCACGTAATATTCAAATTCGCTATTCTAGCAATCTGTATCATATGATACAGAAATTTATGTAGAAATTTAATTTTGGTTGAATTTTCAATCTATATCGACATCAATTTATCCAAATACTACATCGAGAAGGACGTCACAAAGAGGGGACTAATTAATTACACGTATAATTGCATTAGACTCAGTTCCGTACAGATAATATAAGAATTAGATTGACACGCATAAAGCAGTTTGGGTATTGTAAATTTACATCTCCACACAAACACTTGATTGATGTACCAAACTTTGCGCGGGCTGGTGGTTTATTATCGAGTATTTGCGTATATATGGATGGTGACTGTGATGTTACTGAAGGACATTACGTGCGAGGGACAGCCCTTCAATTATTATCGAAACACGTCGACATTGAGGGTAATTTTGTAGCTGCTACGTAAGGGTAGATTGACATAGTGGTTAGCTTATCCGAAATGTCTGTTTTCGCTAGGCAGCTGATAGAACGAATATATCGATATTATGTTTACGAAAAAGGAAAGTAGAAGAGCATTTTGCTTTTTTTGTTTTAGAAGATACGTTAGTTAATGATTTTTTATTCTCATTTATCACAAGTATTTATTCGTGATCTGAAAAGCCATATACGAATATGTGAATTGATTCAAATCCTACAATTATTAACAGATAAATATACTTTATGGAAAAATATTATATTTTAAATATTTTTGCAAAATAAGCTTGAGATGAACCATTACTTATATTATAATCGGAAAATAAAAAGAATATATAGTTTTGGAATTGGATTTACAAAAATACGTTTAAGTGGTTTGTCAGTACAAAAAAAACTAGTTTCTCTATTACATTTTCATATTTACTCAGCATTCATTTCCAATCATTAGTTTATTAATATAGTGAAACATTAAATTAAAAAATTGAAAATATTATTAATTTTATATAGCATAAAAGGATAGAGGTTTTTGTAAAACTGGATATAACTAAACAACAAAATATTACAGTTTAATTTTAAGAAATCATTTCATGAACAAGATAAGCAGTTATACAAAATGTTCCGAAAATGTATGTTTAAATATATATACATATATATATATATATATATATATATATAGAGGAGACAATTCCTTTACCATTTTTTTGTATAATAAGAAGTTTTTTAATTCTTAATGTATCAAAATCGTTAATTTTTAACAGAAAATGTATATCTATATTTATAAGGCAATATCTATAGTTATACATTTTCTATTAAAAATTAACGATTTTGATACATTAGGAATTAAAAAACTACTTATTATATAAAAAAAAATGGTAAAGGAACTTTCGGTTTAGAATCTCCTCTATCCAAATAGATGTAGTAAAACCTACATTTTCGGAACAAGTTGTATTGTTAATAGTTCTACGAAGAGAAGCAAGATTTTACTTTAGAAAGTAACAAATTAAAGTGGATATCTATTGAAGATGGGATTTCCGGAATATCGATATGACACGCAATATCGTTCATTGAACGTCCACAAATACTTAATACTACGAGTCGAACCTGCTGCGTATACGCATAGTCGGCATCGCCGCGAAAACGCGTAAATTATGCATCCAATTAATCACGAGTTTCAATTACACTTTACACCAAAGCCGAATCTGCTTATTATCGCGCGTATGGAATTCAAGCATTCGCCCTTATTTGCATCGTTCGCTCGTAGAATCGGTACGGGCGCGGCTATATACATGCAGACCATCATTGGAGATCGTTTAATTCCGTTATTCTCATGAGGGTGCCCAGATGGTACTGTGCAGATGCAAATATCATCTACTTCACACTCGCAGCATTTATCATTTTTTTTTTCAAATTTATTATTATTGCATTTCACTTCATTAGATCTTTATGATAACAAATGTCACATGTATTCAATGTGTGTAATTAAAAAAAAAAAAGTAATTTTGATATGATGAGCTTTATTAAAATGACATCTATATTAAAATATGTACAATAAAATGCAAATCTTAGTGTGATCGATGTCGTTACGAACACAGTTGACCTGAATTTTTCTGCATAAAGCATAACCAGTAAATGTAAAATCAATAATGTATTATACAGGAGTTTTGTAAAATACTCCAAATATGTAGTTTCTTAGTAAAGTCACAAAGTAATACTGCATAAAGTCACGTTCTCATAAAAATAAGTAAATGTTTAGAAATAATATATATTATAAAGAAGTTTTATATTAAAGAATATTTAAATAAACAATAATACCAATACATGTTTACACTTGATGTTAAAGATACAAAATATATTTGATATTTTGTAGTAGATAATGGAAAATTGTGGAACAGATTTATGATTCTATATAAGTATAGTTAGCGACAAAGTCAAAGTGATGAAGTTAGTATCATAAATTGCCATACTTTGATTAATAGATTAGAATTATCAATATTTGATACAAACACTTATTGATATTGCTACATTTAAGTTTCATTAGTCATAGTGTATTTATTCTCAATGTACATTAAATTCTATAAGACGACAAATTATTTTAAAATTTACGATTGATATAGACTTCAAGTATCATTCCCTGAAGAATCAATATTTCTTTATTGCCTTACTTAGAACATAAAAATTATTAATATTTAATATAATTGTCTAAACAGTAATTCATATTGCATGCATAGTGCAAAACTATAATTTTCTATGTTGAGAACTGTAATTTCGGTTACAGACACGTTACTGAAAGTAATTTTAATTATATACCCCTTTTCGGGGTAGATAAGTATTCCCCTTAGGTTTAAATGTGGCACGTACAAATCTGCTAAAACAATTATTGAAGCGTCTTATAAATATTTAAAATAATTTTCGATTAGAATATGTTGATGAAAATTACTAGAAATGATCTAAAAAAATGGTTTTATGTTTCATTTTTTCTTTATACTTCGTATTTCGTGTATTGTCTAATGAGCTCAAAGAGCATTCTACAAGAAACGATAAAATCATTATAATCGAATTATGTAGAAGTTGCAGATGACGATGATTTGTTTGCGTTGAGTAACATTCGATGTACGCTAACGTCAGTAACGTGCAGTTGAGTAGAAGCGATTCTATAAGTATATGTAATATAACAGATAGACATATAAGCTGCTGGAATAGATATTCGCTATACTTATTTTATTTGACCATCTAAGATGCATGCAGTTCTGCATACAGATCTTCGAATACCGTATATACAAATACCGTTATTAAATTCAAGTTCGAAACTCCGCCAAAACCACAGCGCCGTTTACAATTTCATTGTTATATCCACGAACACCATGAGACCTGGCTTCAAAATATAAATTCCATTCCAAGCATTTCCAAAGACTGCGCATCGGCTCAATTTAATTCCCTCGTCTTCGATATATATTTTATTTCTCATCCGCGTGCACTCTTAGCGTGAAAAACTGTTTAATAAGACACGCGGCGACGGCAACGGCTCACGCGTCAAGTCGGGCTCTATGGAACGCCGTAAAAGCGTTACTTAGCCAACGGTAACTGCGCCGTCGCGTTTCATTGCCAAGCGCCCAGGCGCCTGCGAGCGAACTATCGCGCGAACTTTATGGAGGCTGTAGTATCGCGCCTCTACCGAATGACCTGTATTTCCTATTCGACGCGGACTTTTCCATGCGAAGGGCGGACAGGGAGTCAAACCACCTGCTGGTGTTGCTCTCTACCGTTATAATTGACCTGTTCTGGGTATACAAGCGCAAATTGAGTCGTAACAAATACGTAGTAGTACGTAAGTATACACCGATGTTTTACTTTTAAGTATACGTTTGAAGGACGCGTCGTAAAGGAAATTGGAAAAAAAGCAATTTGAAGACACAATAAAGGCTTGATAGAAATTTCTAAAACCAGTTGATTTTTCAATTTAAAATAATAGATAATTATCACATACAGTGACGCAAGTACGTAAACAGTTTTTCAACTGTTGTTTCAAATTGTTGGTTTACGCAGAAAACTAATGTAAAAACTGTGAAGTTAATTACGAAGTTATTCACTATAAGTATGAAGTGAGCATGATTTTTAAGCATATTTAATTCCTCAGCCCTAATATCCTCCCTGGTGGAAATCCAAAATATTTTCTACCTATTAAATGGTCATTTGGCTTATCTAGTTTTTGGCTCCCGATGAAACGCTTTTTCTCCTAATATTCGAACATTCAATAGATTGTAAAATAGAATCAGTTTATCGAAGATTTGCACAAGCTTCTTCTTATCTATTTCAGAGGTATTAGAGTTGATGAGTTATTTTAGTGAATAAATGACCAGTAAAAGCCTTGTTATAATTGAGAAGATTGAGAGGTAAAGACATTTTTCGAAATATCTATGAAAGGGCTATAGTAAATGCTTCTTTAGATTTAGTATTTTGTTTATATTTTAGTAAGCTATCAGTTAAAGTTGGATATTTTCCAATTTAATGTCAAATTCGTTAGAAAAATTAAAAAGAAAATTTTGAGGATATGTCATTCTAGTCCCAATTTATTAAATAATGGAAAGGAATGTTATAGTTCTCAAAAACGCATATTAAGTGTAATTTTAATAGACACATTCATTTAGTTAACCAAAATATGGTACATTGTTGTAAGTAACATATTTTTTTAAATACATTAAATTTAAAAACTCATAGATTTTAAGCGTCTTTACCTACTTACGAATTACCAACGCATAGGGTTAGATAAATTTGTTAAAAATTTTGCACTAGTTTACTCGTAAAATTGTTAAATTTTTATTTTTATTACTAAACATTATTTTTATGAGATATAAAAAATAGTATAAAAAGCCAGCATAACAGCCTGTGTTTTACCACATCGAATTTCCTCCACGTTTGCTCCGCTAACATTTTCTTGTTTACGTCGGCTATATAGTGTTCGGGTAATGGAAGAGTCTCTAAAACTTGTCTGGTATAGATCCAATAGTACGCTTGCGTAGAACGGGAGGAGTTTCAGTTATGAAAATCTACCTGATAATAAGTATAGAAAGCGAAATCTAAAGGAAATTTGAATTGACAATTTTTATAACAATTCCAAAAGAGTAACAAATTTAAGAAAATTCACATTTTCAAACTAACGCGTTTTTGGAATCGTGTAATAAATCTTCCTCTGTGAGAAAGGAACAAAATATTTCATATTACATATGTAATTTAGCAGATCTTCAATATCATAAGAATTTTTATTTGTAAATCGTTATTTATTTCGAAAATTAATTTGAAATAGTTGCAAACCTGAAATGATACCAAATTATTTTTCACAAGTTTGTACAACTATAAATATTTAAATACTATTTCATGTTTTCACGTGTCGATTTTCTACTCACAAATCACTATGTTACAAAATATTTAATTTATCCTACGCCCGAATAGTATTTTAAAGTTAAACTTGTTAGTTGTTAGATAAGTTTATTGACCGTGTAAAATAATTTGTTCAAAATACGATGATAATATACGTGATCGAGAGTATAAACTATATGAATTTAGTGTTATAAGACTCCACGCTCTTTAATATCTCAATAAGCATTCTGAGATATATAAATATTAGAAACGATCAACTTCTCTTATATAGGGAGCGATCCAATTTTACGATTATTCTGCTGTCTTTACACAACCTGGCAAAACACTGCGGTCATTCGTGCAACAATTATCCAGGCAGTACAGTTGGACCATGTTTTGTAGGGAACGTGGCCAGCTGATTACCATATATATGGGAATATGGGTTTGTACGGATCGCTACATTCCTAACCCTTATTTGCACCGTTTGATTGTAACATCCGCGTGGCTCTCTAGCACATGTGTATATCACGTTTCAGGCAATCATCAACTATCATGTAAATTTGCGCTTCGCTGTGCCATCAGCCATCACTGTCGGGCGTTTATGTGGGATCGCGGTTACAACTCTAAAATTTACAGTCCAAATATTGTTGGTTTTGCGGAAGTATTTGACATTTTATACGTTCGGTATTTGCACAAGGACATTGAGTTCAAATGTTCTAACTGCACGAAGAAGAGAAAACCGGTATTTCAATTAGAATTTCATTTGACAAAATGTCTACTGCATGTTTACAACACACTCTGTTTTTTACGTTACTCCAATTTTATATAAATAAACTTTTATATTAAGTTTTACAAATATAATAAAGCTGTATGAAAAAACATAATTTATATTTTTCATTAAATTATATAAGACTTCACTCGATTTACTTAAGATACATATTCTTACAAACATAAATAAGCTGACTAATATTGCCACTTAATTGACTAAAAAAATTTGAATAAAACTATATTTATTAGTTATATTTATTAAATGTCGCAATATTTTAATTGCTTAAAATTGAGAAAAACTCGAAAGTTCGAACTGAATGGAAAAAAATCTACCCCGTCTATTTTTTTTATCGGTCTACCAGAAAACGAGAAAGTCATTTTAGAAAGCGAGCAAAAAACTCTCGTAGCTCTTGGCTTCACACAATGTCCAACTCCTGCAGTCGTGCCTCCCTCGTTTTTTTCAGAGCTCTCTTTCCTCTCTCGTCCCGGTTCGATAATTGCAGCGTCACAGTTTGACGAGCGCGACGCGCAAAAAACGCACTCCACGCGCGCTGGCGCGAACCCAGAGGCGGAAAAAGGTAAAAATCGAATTGAGTCGTCGATATAGTGTCTAGTGGGGCTAATTTCGCCGTTTGCCTGCGGGCAGTGGGCTTATTTTCTCTCAAAAGCTCCACGCCCGTGCATGCGATCGGATTAGCGCGGTCAAGCGGGCTCATTATATGCTGTGAATCGAAAACGGCGAAGGCTATACTTATCCTGAAATAAGCAGCTGATGTATAGTAAGCGCTAATATCCGTGTATTGTTGATTGACAGACATTTACTGAATATCACAATGGATCGTATCTAAGCTAGGAGAGTGTCAGATCTCCGAGAGTACAATTTTGATGACAACTTTGGGGGAATAGTCTTTATTACAAATAAAAAAAGAAATCTTTATATTAAAGGAATGTCATTAACTATTAACGAATCGAAATTTGGATATGAACAAATGAATATTTCTTAATAGTTAAAATTGCATTAATAGTTAAGAAACCACTCGTTTAACATTGTTTCTTATATTAAAATCATGGTTCCTTAACTATTAAGACATATGAGTTTCACCACAAGAAATCGGATATTTCTATATTAATCTTTTCAGGACCAAACAATAAACATTAATACATAATTGTTTTTTTCACTCTTTTTGTATCTAAAATATCGTAACTAAGAAAAAACAACAAAAATTTTTTTTGTTTTTTTTTGTTCTTTTTTTGTTTTCTTTTGTTTTTTTCTGTTTTTTTTTTGTTTTTCAACAAGAAATCAACAGCAGCAAATAGACACTATAATCTTCCAATTGAGTCATCATGAGTTCAAAATATTTATTGAAACATGTTTTAATATCATGTTACATGAGAGTAACACTAGGAGTCAAAGGGTTAATAGCAAGAGAATTTAATATTGTAAATTATTTCTTAATAATAATTGAATTTGTGTTCATCACAAATATTACCTGCGTATAGTATTTAAAATCATAATTCGTGGATTGTAACGATATTTTTTTCTTTGTGTAAAAATAAAAAATACTCGGGTTTCAGGGTTTTTGCCAATGAGCCCCCGGTCCAGGTTTGCGGGGCTTAATATCTAATCTTTTGAGAAATAAAGTCCCTCTTCAAACCAAAAAAATTCTCGAAATACTATGTTACCATAATTCCAATGTTATCAATAGAAAGTTGAGATGAATTCCTTCTATTTGAAAAAAAATTTCTATCCGTTCGTTACAAAAATTTGAAATTACAAATTTTTTTATTAGTGTAACTTTGGAACGCATAAAAATTTTTGCATATAAATTTTTGTTTAAATAGAAGGTTTTCATCTCAGCTTTCTATTAGTAACACTCAAATTATTGTAAACAGTATTTCGAGAGTTATTTTGGTTTGAAGAGGGACTTGATTGTGCAAGATATATATCAGGTTCCGTTAGTCCCAACCGAAGGCCCATTGGAAAAAACCCTGAAATACGAATAGTTTTTATTTTTAATAAAGAATACTTTTCTAAAGTTTCACTAAAATCGGGCTCCCGGAGGTCTGACCTTCTCCTATATATAGTTAAAGTTGCGAGTTTCCTTGTAAAACGAGTAATAGGATATTATAATGGAATTGCTATACTTTAATTGTACTGTAAACCTAAGAGCCAGTACGTTATTTCGTTTCGAAGAATTAGTTGTATTTTATTGAGAGCTCAGAACTTTTAAAACAGCCAAGATTGAATGCGCGCTGTTTATTAGAATGAATGATATATCAACTGTTATAAATCACGTGGAGTGAGAATAAAATTGAAAAAAGACGCATCTGTAGACACATACGACTTATTGTTTCTCTTTTATCGATAAATATATGGCAATCAACACGACAAATGTATCAAAA
This sequence comes from Torymus texanus, assembly GCA_036873485.1. Taxonomy (NCBI): domain Eukaryota; kingdom Metazoa; phylum Arthropoda; class Insecta; order Hymenoptera; family Torymidae; genus Torymus; species Torymus texanus. The sequence continues at coordinate 1,727 of JAYJLV010092715.1, read as the reverse complement.
GCAGTTATGTATATTTACTCTGAAAGTAATATCGTTGAAGTTACTCTATACATGCAAGTATATATATCTCAAAGGATTAATTAATTTAAGTCAGAGATTTCCTTGAGTATACTCATCGTGTTGCGAAAATAGAACTAGGACTACATTCTATAAACTCAAGGCCAACGATAATTTGGTTATTAATGCTACTGCGCATTCGCAGAGACTAATTTTGATGTAATACTCCAAATAACACAGCGTTAAACTTACATATTAGAATAAACTCTCGAGCCGTATGTAAATGGAAACAAGTACTTTACTTACAAGCAGTGCTTTTAGAGGACAGGCAGTAGTTTGCTACTGCCTCAAAAGTCATTTTCTCATACCCAAAAATAAATACGAAATTAAAGAATAAAAATGATCTAATGAAAACTGCTGTTATTTCTACAGATAAAACAAACATACAAATTGACTTATTTTAAGACTTAGGAATGCTGTAATTTTTATCCATATTTTCTACGTCTAAATCAAGATTTCGATATATGGAAAAACAAATTAAAGGCACATTTCTTTCATTTGTTTTTTTAAAATCGAACCTAGCCCAAATCAATATAATAGCTCACATCTTTGAAAAAAAACCTGCACAATCAAACTAAGAGCACTGGGGTTCATTTTTGGATACCCGAATCACTCGTTGTTAGTTTAAACAGAAAATAACGTCGTTGAAGCATCATAAAAGAGTCCTTTTTACTATATATAACTTATTAGTAAATATTTTCATGATAGTACAAACCTATCAACCAGGATAGTACATTCTCAATTTTTTCATTGAAGCGTACAGGTAAGTTATATCTACCATATCTAATATTTTTTTCAAAATCTACAACATTATTCTATTCAACGGTTTACTGCACAACAACGTTGAAAAACAATAGGCGGACTATTAATTTATCCTCCCCCGCTATTTCTCGTTTGAACAATCTTGAATGTAAACAGCGCTAAATGCATTTATTCATCATGCAAAACAGCAGCGAGGGTTGCGCGCAACGGCAAACAAAACTAGCATACCTCGCCGCGCCCATACATACACACACACACACACCTACGTACACGCGTATACACACACATATATACATCGTTCCTCCGTCGCAAACGTTCCGCGACATCCTCTCCTATTGCGCGCGCTGCATTCATGCGGCCAGGCATAATGCAAACATCACCCACGCTGTACGAATTCCCCGGCCAACTCATCCGGCCCGTCGGAAACGGGGTCAGAGGCGATAAACTTGACCTTGCCTGCTGCTTCTGCTGCTACGCTACATATAAATGTAGATGCGCTGCGTATATACAGTCAAGGCTCCGAATTTTCACCCTCCTCCTTCTCCTTCCGCTCTTTCCCTCCCGGCCTGGTGATGCAGACGCGCTCGAGTGCTTCCCGATAGCCCAGCACACCAATTGACCCGCTGCTGCCAATTGCCTCGAGGTCGATTGTTCGCTGCGTGTATGTATATGTGTATATCTAGCTTTCGTCTATGCGCGCGTGTGTGCCTATCACGAGGACACGCGCATATACTCGGAAACCTCGCGATTGCCTTTTTCTCCTCTCTCTGATATCCCTGCGCGCGATGGCCTCCTTTTTCTCTCATCGACCGCGAGCGCCATTTAAATTACACGCTGTGTGTGTGTGTGTGTGTGTGTGTGTGTGTGTGTGTGTGTGTGTGTGTGTGTGTGTGTGTGTGTGTGTGTGT
>JAYJLV010092704.1:0-12909 GCA_036873485.1 Torymus texanus | reverse complement strand
GGATAATTCATTGTATTTATTTTTTTACAGGACGAAATAGAGGAGTCGGTAAGGTAGGACTATGGCATCCCCTTAACACATTATATAAAAATAACTTATCGTAATAGATTTGTTTCTATGTAAAGATTTTCTTTTAATTAACCATCTTGTCCATTTCAACATTAGTTGAAAATCGTGTATTTTCTTGAAACAGTCAAACTGTTATAAATTCATTGAAATGAGAATTGAAACAAATCTTATAAATATGCAGAATTAATATTCTATAGATAGCGATTTTTCATAAAAGCTTTTACACATGAAATAATCTGAACCATATACGTGATAATAATTTTGATGACGGTAATAATAATTACGTTGTGGATTACAATTCTATAGACGTTATTAAGATCTTATCTTGCGTGCACTCCACGAATGAGTACTGCGCGAAAATGGAATTCCGAGACTAATGGGATTTTCACATGTGACAATGAAACGCAAACTACGGCACTTCGCGACGCATAATTTCAACATTTTCATAGTATGAATTTGTTATGATAGCCCAAATTTTCCTCGTTATTATAAAAATGATAGTAAGTTGACTTTACGTATAAAATGCCTATAAGATAAATAATTTTATTTATTAATAAAAAAATAAATGTTCTATTTTTATTTCATTCTATTTCTAAAAAAATGTTGACAATACATTTTCAATTTAAGTCTAAAAAATGCTTTGTTAAATTTGTATCAATTCTCTGATTATGTATGATATTGTGAACGAATAAAACTAACATTATGTAATTTATTGTCTTTAAATTTAAATGAGATTATTATCTCAATGAGGGAAGAACTTAAGGGATGTATTACATGGCGGCGAAATTCGCAAATTAAAATAATTGCCTAATGATTTCTAAATTCGGATCATACGTATTATTAAAAGAAGAAATAAATAGATAACTTACTTCTTGTATCGAATCCGTTTAACAAGGGGCATCTTAGCTTAGTCACCGTCGCTGTTCTTGTAGGAGGCCAGCAGAGTATGGAATCCCATGTTGAGTTACACCAAATTTCTAGAAAGACAAGACCACATTTTAATTCTACATATATACATATACATTTTGCGTTGCGTATGTAAATATTCTATCTATATTATACTGTCACAGGTTCAGCTCGCGCTCATCCTTTTTTTATATCGTTATACCGGCACGTCTGGACTTGGGTGAATAGTCGAGCTGAAACCGTGACAATAAACGGTTGAGGAAACTAGATACCTCTAAAATGGTACAAATAAAAATAGATTTTTTCTTCTAAAAATACGTTTAAAGTATGATTTTTTTCCTTATAAAAATATAAACAAAATACAGCGAAAGCTTTTTATTTATTTTTACTTCGTATTTCTTCTTTCCGAAATCGACAATTTTAAAATATACTACTTAAATCATGAGTATTATAATTAATAATAATTAATTCAATTAATAAACTGGATATTTGACAAAAATAAAATTAATGACATTTGAATTTAAAATACAACAAAATATGGTCGTATGTCAGTCAATGTTGCACCACTTTCATCTTTCTTTTTATTCTTTTTATGAAAATGTAGTTTCTATACATTTTACTTTTGCATAATCTAACACTAAGGGATTTAAGAGAAAAATTCTTTGCTGCATATATGTATTTATTATTTATAAAAAATTTCATTCCTCTTATTCTTTGTCTTTCTCTCGTCATTTTCTGCTATTTATTTACTTTGCTCTATTTCTCGTCGTAAAGAAAAAGTTGTTTTTACGCCACGTTAAGTTGAATTTTCGTTACATGAAGTGCATGTGACATGGGGCTCAGGTGCTTATAGTTCAGAAACGAGATGCGGCATTTGGCGCAATGCTTCAAAGATCTTTCGGTATAATATCTTTAAAATATCTGTCGTACTTATACTTGAAAATAAATCATTATTTTCTTTTATTCATCTTTTATATCAGTTTTTGTATAAATCTTTATGAAAGTCTAAAATAAAAAGTCAACTATAACAAAATATATAGTTTTGTGTTTATTTATACATAGTCTTTCTTATGTTATCAAAGATAAAATCGTTCATAAGCCTATATGTTATATATGTTTTTATTGTCCAAATAAATGTCAGCCTTTTGAAAAAAAGTAATTCAATGGTCTTAAAATGTCCTTACTTCGAGAAAATTTTACATCTACCACATAGAGTTAAAAAAAAATTACTTAAAGTATTTTAATTTTTGAGTTTATATCGCAACTTAATAAGTTTCAATTATAATATTTTGAAATATACCAATAGTGCGTCTTTCTATTAAAAATTTTATTACAGTAGTTTAAAAAGTATTAATTAATACTTTGAGATTCTATACTTTAATAGTGGAATTATTCATATTTTGTAGTATGTAAATTATAAGTAGAAATGATTTTAATAAATTTATTTCATGTTTTGTATGGATTGCAAGATACGTAATAAGCATCAATATATCTTGAAAATATAGTTTCTTAATAATAAGTATGTGTTGAGAAAACAAAGGCATCTTTTGAAAAAGAATACATATATTCTTTGATATTGTTGACATTAAAATAAAATGGAAATCAGGGTCTAACTATACTGGCTTTATCTACTGCCTCGTCTATATATTATTGTAGAGCAATGACAATTAACATAGAATGTAGAGCAAACATATCATACCCTTTTTATTTAGCAAAACACCTTCAAAGGGACTCTTCGGGTATTCGACCAATCGTATATGGCGGACAAAACTGATAAATAAATTTTTTTTTCATTTTAAGGTGAAATTGACTCCGATACAAAACCCTATAATTTTCTTTTTACAAACCATAATCACCAAGCAACTGTGCCTTTTTAGATAATTTTTCATTTTCCTGAATTTAAGATAAAGAACTTTTCGAAACGTCTTCATCATCGTCTGACATTTTGGCACACGGTATAAGTACACACAGATGAAAGCAATAATTGGCCTCCACGCTACATTGGTCCCCTCACCCGAATCCTCGAAGCAGCCAAAAGTCACTTCTCTCCAAGTCTGCGATGGCTCTTCGGGAGCAAGTTATATCGTGCCACCAGAAAGTTTATGAATTATTCAGAATCACGTTATAAGTACTTGGATATTATACATGCATTCAATTTCGGTAACAAAGGAAGATGCGACACCCCTCAAAACAATCAAAGCTGCGAAACATGAGCTCACGGCGTCGTCGCGCAATTTCAGAGATAAATTCCGACAGAAAGGCAACGAGAAGGATGATCCGTCCATTCGTCCTCATAAAACGACGTCCATCTCTCGCTCTCTCTCTCTCTCTCTCACTTCGCACGGACTTAATTAGGCGACGAGCAATCAGCGGTCGGTAGACGATGTGTATACGCCGGGCGCGCAGCTGTAGCCAAAAGCGCGCGTGAGCGTCGAGCCGTTATATACAGACCCTAGCGCACATCACGAGCATCACCGTTTCCGAGGCAAATGCTGCACAGCCCTGCTGCCGCCGCCGCCGCCGCTACCGCCGCTTCTCTCGAGGACTTTAACGATGACCTGAATTTCTTCGAAATTCCCCACGGGCCATTCTGCTCTCTCTCTCTCTCTCTCTCTCTCTCTATCCCTCGCTCACTCGCTCGCTCGGTACTCTGTCTCCCTCGCTCTTATCTCTCGGGCGATGTGGAGCGAGAGGCACTTGACAGCGTGCGCGCGCGCCCGTCGCGAGAGAGGCGAACTCTCGGAAGCCTCTCGCGAAATAAAGCACATCCGCGCGGGCGAGCTTGCAGGTGGCGCGCTCCTATGCGCTACCGGGCGAACGGGAGTAGAGATAGGAGAGACGGGTAAACAGAGAGGAAAAGTGGCGGAGAGGCAGGATGTGGAGTGTGCGGGAGGAAGAGCGGGGAGATATATCGGGATGAGCGCGCGAGGATGGCTGACGAGAGAAGTTGACGCGAATGCAAATTTGTCATTTTCAAATTGCCGGCACCCTTGAATTTTAACGACAATTTTAACAGGTGAAAGTCTGTTGTAGATCCCGGAGTTCTGCTTTGCGCGATTTCCGATCAATTTTTTCGAAATCAACGAGGAGAATATCGTTACGGAGTCACTTCCAAGTTTTAATGAAACTTTCAAGTGGTCTTTTTTTATACCCTTCTTTTTAATATATAGATATAGATTTTCGAATAATGCGATCGAACAAATATATATGTAAAGTGAGGACGGATTTACTTCGTATATTTGATTGAAAGCTTTTCTACGACTTTGAGAAAAATCATATGTTTGTCAGTAGCTTTTGTTGGATTATCGATTTGATTACACGAAATTCATTGAATATAATTTTAAATTTTAAGTTTTTCTCATAAGGCTTATTAAGGAATTTTATAATTATACTTATTTGAAAAGCTGTCAATTTTGCTCCCTCTTAGAGGAAGCTTTGTTTTTTGTCACAACTGTAAAATAAGAAGCAATAATAAGAAAAATACTTGCAAAAATAAAAATACATGAGAAGATATTTAAAAGATAAGATAAAGATATTCAAAGAACAGATTGGGTGCCAACGAAAAGTAGACAGGAAAATAGGTTGGACGCTCGTCCGCACCTTCACTGTCTTGATATCCATCTTCAAGCGTTTTACTAATTTACATGCTCATTTGCATCTAAAGGGTGTAATTTACGATTAAAAGATTCATCGTACATTTTCTTGAGGTAGCTCGTTTTATTATATAATATTCCAGTTGTCTGCGGTACCGGATTATTAATTGTGAGCAAACGTAGTAATGAAGTGCTGTACTACTAAAATTTTATTCATTAAACTTTGCATTCCGTTCACAAAAATAATCAACAGTTTTCGAATAAAATTAGAATTGTTATTTATTGTTATATAAATTTAAAAGTTTCAAACAAGATTTATTTATATTTTAGTTTGATTATGATACATGTTAAAAATAATAGAAGCCGACCAAGGATTTAGATTTTAAGTAAATACATTAATAAACGATCACTACTATTTCTGATATTGCCTTAGATGTATAAAGGAACAAGACTTAAATATATTCATATAGAAATATTAAGATTTTTTTAAAGATAAGAACCTACACAATTAAGCTAAAAGCCCAAGAAGTTAAGAGATTTATGAGGATCCCTTTTACACCAATTTGTGTACATCATGGCTATCAAATTAGAATAAAAAATGTTATATTTAATAACTACTGAGAACTAAATGTTGATCTTACTTTAATTAAAGTTAATAAATTTTGGATGCTCCGAAATACTTGCCAAACTAAAAATTACATCAGCAGAAATTTAATATAATAACGACGAGGTAATAGAATGAAAGTCCTAATGTAAAACAATAGCAACTTGGCTTGTTTTGATTACAGAGACAGAGTCCACTGGGAATTCATCCCTCGGGAGAGTAAACAGTCAATGGATAGTTTTATCGACCTGGACAAGGGAGCGAGACTTCTGAAATGAATTCAACGCGTTGAACCTAGACCGGCGGATCAAAGTTGTTCTTCCTTCGTGTAGTGACAATGCACCTACACATGTCGTACTTGTTGGTTCTAAATTTCCAACCGAAAAAGAGTGACTGCTATTACTTGCTTAACCTCTCCGATAGATGTAGCCTAGTAAAATTTTCTAGTGGGTTCGCAGATAAAAATCGTAAACATACTTTTTTGAATGCTAAATCTAAATTGTTGCCTGTTTGATCTTCTTCGTAATTTTGAATATATTAGATTAATTAATTACTACTATAAGAAATTAATTGTTCGAGAATTCGAAGCATTCAATGGATTTTGGTATTTTGAGGTCCACCTAAACGCATCTGGCTAGCTTCATGAAGTCCAACCTTGTCAAGTCCATTGCACCTCTAGGAGCATCTTCCCGGAATTCCGGCCACTTGTCGATCCTTAATTTGTGGGTATTAGCTTTGCTCCATTACGACGCCTCTCTCCTCTAATAGTTCCTTTAGATAATGACCGCAACCAGCTACAATAGGCGGTTCACTTTCTTCACTTATATTAAATTACTATTATATTAATAATTGCTATACCGGTACATTCACTTCCTCTTATTTATTATTTTGAAATAAAATATCTATTTGGAATTTAAAGTTAAACAATTAAAAGTGTTATTTATAAAAACAGTCACATAAGCAAGCATATTTGGAACTTTTCTTAGATGCTGTATTTCTTTAAATGCTTCACTATATAGATAAACTGATTAATACTCATGCAAAGTATATTTTCTCTAACGCAATACGGTATAGCCAGTAGGATTATTGACAAGTAGATAAAACTTGGTAGCGTCTTCTTCGTATTCTTCATTGTCTGACACTAGTCCTTTATCGCTACTCTATTTTTAGGTTCTATTGAAATACCTATATATTAAGTATTGTGTATTCAAAGCGGTCTAATCTCGAATCATTTGATTAAATGCTTTTATTTCATTGCTATTAAAATATTATCTTTTACGTTGAAACACAAAATAAGCTAACTAATTAAATACAACTTATCACAAATAATTGGCTGATAACAAAATGATGCATTAAACATATTATATTTCAATTAAATGACTTATGAAAAAATATAAAATTATTGCTTTACATTTCTATTAGAAAATAAATTCTGTACTTTTTTTTATAATTTTGAATATTTTCGTGTTAAACTAAAAGTGAAGTTAAATCACATACAGTAATTTATTAAACTGAAATTTATTAAATTTAATTTTTCAATTTTTTTTTGTATAATAGTAATGTTTATATTTTTCCAGGCTGTTTATTATTTTATAATCCAATTTTTCATTTTGCAAGTAATAGAATGATTTGAAAAACAACGGAATCAATTTAAGTAAAAGCTTCTTTTTTCTGTAATTTGCTTTAGTATATTCGAGAAAAAAAAAGAATATTTTTCAGATAACCGTGTATCCAAAATAATTAATACGGGTTTTAGGATTATTGAAAGGTAGATTGAAATTAATACACATTTCCTTTCCCGCGTAAAACGATACTTAACTCTACACTTAACGAAATTAAAAATCGTACTTAACCAAAGACTAAAAAAATAATGGCATGTATTGTCTGGGGAATCTTTGTTCGCGTTGGAAAGGAAATCAGGTGTGCCCTATTGCCTCACGTAACATTCAACGAGGGTGGTAAACGTGCCTCGTGTGACCCTCCCTCAGCAAATAGTACAACGCATGTCTCTCATGGACTTTGATGCGTTACGTGCTTGATATGTTCGAGAATCCCAAGTGGCCCATATGAGGATCGCTATTTTCGAACACATTATCTTCAATAAAAGGAAGTTTAATAAACTAACGAAGTATTGCTTGTGGAAATTTTACGATATCTGAATGTCAAATCAAAGTGTTGTATTCTTCAATTAGTTTATTGAAATTCCGTTAGAACAACCTCAAGTTAAAAACTGAAAGTATGAATTACAACTATACCTTATTTTATTGCACAAAACTTAAATAAAATATCGGAAATATTTGTTTCATTTTCTCAAAGTTATTACTCAAAAAGGTCTTGAAGTCAAATATCTAAATTATCTAATTTTTTTCTATACATAACTTTCTTTTCCTCGTACGATATTTAATATTTAATTTAAGTTATCAATTATAAATAAAATTACTGCTTAAAATATTTTCATGGAATTTTATCTTTCAACGACTGATCAATTACAGTCTCGAACTATTACCACTACTGACTACACTGACGCATCTCTAAAGCAACTTCTGAAGATAAGCGGCTGGCTGTACTCACCACTATCAGGTACGACGAAGTTCCGATGCTGGAGCTCGCAGTGCGTGTCATTGCCGCTCGGGCTCGGAAAGTCCATATCGGCAGCACTCGGGCCGCTTACGCGACTGCTGCCGCGACCGCCTGCAGCGCCGCCACCATCACCATCACGCCGATGGACCGCGAACGCTGCTACATCCTCGGCGTTGACAGGTAATCGTCGTGCTGCTCGTCGTCGACGTCGCCGCCGCTGCCGCCACTTCCTCGCCGTCCCTGTCGTCCTCAACGCCGATGGTAGCGGCTCAACGACCCCACGATGTCGATTGCATCGTGTGCAGAGCGCACAGCGCGTTCGACGAATTCACTCTCCGCCGGCTTCTTTTCATCGATGACGCGCACCAAGAGTCTCTCGTGTGTTTATTCCCTCACTGCAGTTTTATCGGATTTTCGTTTCTTCGTCGTCTTTCAAGAGTTTGTTCGCTCGACTTTTCCAGGCCGTTCCTTTTTGAAGTCGCTTTTTGTTGCTCGCACCGTCGATATGTTCTTTTGCAACGCGAAAGGTTTGATTCGAGAGACGAAGTTTCGAAGTGCGAGTTTTCTGTAGATACTCTCACTTCATTATTTTTTTATTTTACTATAATCTCGTTGGCTTTTCTTTTTGCGTGCTTACGTTGCCGCCACTCCCTACAGCTGTCACTTTTCACTTTCCGTTTCAGCGTCGCGGGTGCTTTTCACTTTCTTCGAGCTTTTTATTTTTACTTTCTTCGCTCTGTCGGCGGTAATTTTCGTTGGTTTTTAGTTTCTCCCGTCTTTTCACGTGTCGGTTCTGTGCTATAAAAATTTAAAGAATAACATTATTTTGTCAAAAAGAAGAGAAATATTACGATATAAAAACAAAATTCAAGATTTTATTGTGTTAACTTATGATATATACGATTTCATTTAAAACAAAGATTTAAAGTAACTAAAAAACTAAAAGTTTATTTGATTTGTTCAAAAATTTTAATAAACTATAATTTTATCTTCCGTTCTAATACTACTTTATTTTATCAAGTCATAATGTGAAAACTCAATATGAGTATGGAACTCTAGATCATACAATACTTTCTGCATCATTTTATCTCTGAAACTTTGTTAACTTCTTTACAACTTTCTTATTCTATAATTATCTTATTATTTCTCTGCCTTTATGATTCATTTTAAACCCTGAAACCTTTCTTAATTTTCTCTACTCTTTCTCGCTTCCCTTATTTCTTCCGTCTAGTGCAAGAATTCATTTACGAATTAGTGAAACTTCTACTCTTTCTTTGTGCAATAAAATTCTTTTAATTCTTCCGTAAATACTTTTCGCTTAAAACGAATTATTAAAATCAATAATTACTCAATTAATATTCTTCAACGAAGAAGACAATCTGTATACAATTGAAATATTTCTACAGCAAATGTATATTCGTATAGAAAGAAAAAGGAGCATTTAAATACATTCTCTTTAAGAAAATGCGAGAGAATGCTGTTACATTTAAAGTCGTATTTTATCAGTCGATCGCGCCCATCGAACGAAAAGCAAATCCCCTCACGCTTGAATAACTATATTCACAACATCTCCCGCTGCGACCCTACCCTTCCCGGAAATCGAGCGAAACATTTCCCTCGCAATTTCTGTTACTTCCTTCTATTCATTCCAAATGCTTTCCTCTGTTTAGGTGTACCCGGGCTGGTCTGCATGACCCGTGAAATTCATAGATCACAAAGTTGATTTTACCCGTATGAAGCATATAAAGAAACTTTTATACGGGAAGAGAAAGAAGAGAGAGAAGGAAGGCAAAAGCTAAAGGGACCAAAAGTTCTCTCGCGGTTCACCCGCGTCAAACGGATTTTCACGCGAAGCGCACACACGCGAACACTCACTTGTCTATTCCTTTGTGCCTCGACTTGGAAGAGTCTAGCGTCAGATAGAGACGAAGATGCGATCATTATGCCGTCTATTCTTCAGGCGACGCTGCGAGCGATGTCACGATCAGCATGTGTTCTGTATTTCTGCGGCTCTTTATATTGGCACGTCCTCGTCCTTGGAGACTGCCAATCACTGGTGCGGATCTGAAAAAGAATTCAGTTTCCGATAAGTTATGTCGTTTTTTTGCCTATCGCAACTTTATGAGATTTGTTACTTGTTTGCGAGAGCGAGCTGTTGATTAATGCTATTCAGAATGATATAACACTAACAACATTTTAGGAAAATATGATGTTAAAAATTCTATATTTCAATATAGAAAATTATTTTGGCTTTCGTTTCAGTAAATAGCTTCGCTGATTGATGCAAAGTCTATTGAACTCTGATAGTAATATATTAATCAATTACTAGTATTTGCTATTAACTGAAGCATTGAAGCGCGTATAACCCAAAAAGAAAAAAATAGATATTTTTATAAGTAACATAAACAAAAATCTGAATTTAAATCATAGCAATTAAAAAGTCACAAGGCTCGAGACACCTTTAGAATGATAATAAAATGAATTTTCTTTTTTTTTTTGTCTATGTAGAAAAATTAAGTAAAAACGGTACGACGTGACTTTCCAGGGAATCGACCTTTCATTTTTGCCACGGGTGCTCTTCCTCTGAGTTACCGATGCGTATGCGCATCTTTATTCCGGTCTTCCTCATATTTCTAGAAGCAACTCAATCTCCTTCGGCATATTGCGTACACTATGTACGCCCTTAATTTACGTATCTGTATTACCTAACGATTTTTTACATTTTCTGCATTTCACTGTTTGTGAATACATTGAACATTTTTAATACATGTGCTTTAAAGCGTGAAAAAATATTATTTAAACCATAAGCAAGAAGGTAAAAAATAAATTGCTTAATTTATTTACTGATTTAAAAAAAAAATAAAATTAGCCTACATTTAACTTCAAAGTCCAATGAAATATCTAATCATATTCTTGTACTTTTCTTTTCCTAAAGTAATTATCTAATTGTCGGCAGTACATTACTGCCTTTTGTAACTTACAAAACTTGTGTACTGGCATAAATACAAGCGCAGTAATCGCTGCGTTTCAACTGCTATTCAACTGCACTTACTCTATCAAAATCCATATAGTATTAAGATTTAGTTAAATATGTCAAACTAAGAGACAGTAATATTTTCAATATCTGTATTCAAACTAGTATAATCAAAGTACAAGTACTTCAAATTTAGGCTCAATTTATTTAACGGATCCTTTTTAAACCTATAAAATAATGAATTTGGATTACCTATTAGGAATGAAGGAAGGTAGGAAGTTAAAACCTTGTTGAGAATAGATACATGAGTTCTCTTTTGGGTTAAAAATTTCTAATATTATTACTATTTATTAACTTATAATTCTGTAGCTTCGAGGCATAACCACATTAGTACACTTTTCAAGTTTCTGAGAAAAAGGGATTTTAATGTTGAAACTTATTATGCAAGATCGGAAGAAACGAAATGAGTCGCGATACTGTACTTGTCAATTGACACACTCAAAACACATATTTACACGCTGGTTTGAGCAAGTTATACATTTTTCGATGCGTTAAAAACGAGTAAGAACTCGAAAAAGTATGGACTTATCTGGTTATCTGATAGTGCAGTTCGCGTTTATTTTAGAGCGTATTTTTTAATTTAATTATGAAACGGGTCAATAAATTACAAAATTAGCAATTGTTCAATGAATTCTTATAACTTATTCAAGAAAAATTATGGACTTATGTTGTTATGCCGCGTACAATATTTAAAAAAAATGGACGTATGTGGTTACATTTTGGGTATATTGTTGCTTGAGGCTATCATTTTAGGTACTACTGATAGTTTTAAATGAAAAAGACCTATTTGAAGATACAAAAGCTGAGGTTTTCCCAATTTTCAATAAAAGTGGACTTATGTCGTCATGCCTCAGAGCTACAGAATTATTTTTTCAAGTTTTAAATGTATTATCCTGTCAAAAGAAATTTACTGGAAATTGAAGAATTATTATTCTTGAATTTCCAGCAAAGAACTTTACTCACTTTCAGAACTTGTTGAATTACCTATTTCTTACAAAAGTAATTACGTAACTTGAATGACTATTGTAAATTCACGTCAGTGTCAATCGAATTCACTAAATGTACAAAGTTGGACATCTCGCTGAATCTACGTGCTGAGGAAACGCAATCGGTTCGCCGGATGGAGTACCGTACACCTTATCACTACGATCGCCCGGACAGATTCACAGATGCGCGGCACGTCACACGTCGGTTTCTAGCTGTCTAAGCAGAGAGCGCTACTACGAATTTTCAGAGCTAGGGTAAGTGGTTTGGCCTTGAGATTCGATTCGACAAAGAGCAAGGGGTAAGTCCGAAAGTAAAAGAGAGCGACAGAGAGAGAGAGAGAGAGAGAGAGAGAGAGAGAGAGCAAAAGAGAGAAGGAGAAATAAAAGTTGGTGATAGAGATCGGAATTTCCCGGATCTGTCAACGTTTTGACACAGTATATAACGTCGCAATGAAACGAATATTTTTTGGTCATAAATACAGTTATCTTTTGATCTTTTGTGTCACCAAATAGCTACTATTCTAAAGAATTACCTTTCTTTTTCAAAAGCATTTACAGATATTAGATATATAGACTAGGCGTATAAGCATATAGCATATAACGTGATCTTCTCGATTTATTAAATTGAAATCTTGGTAAATATTATTTAACTTCCTTGTGAAAGAGAACAGCAATAAATAAAGAATAATTTCTAATAAAGAAGATGGCAAGTTTGTTTGTTAATAAAAATACTAAAATTTCTTAAAAGTTCCAACGTTTTCGTATATTCTATAATTAATCGATTAAATTAAATTATATTTCTATATCATCATATAGAAACTAGAAGAAACAAAACGAGTTATTTGAAATTACAAAAGTAATTAAAAGAAGATAAGTTTGTAAAAAAATGTTATGTTTCACGTTCTACAGGAAATAATGTATATATTATATTGGAAAAAAATGAAAACAGCAATTATACTCAAAAAGGTATGTAAAATAGCTCGAGTTTCCCAAATCTATGAGATAAAATATCTTATATCTATATACTATTTGTATGTAAAAATAAATCTAATTATTATTCTTAATTACTCTCTAAAGTTGAATTAGTGAAAAAACCACTAAAGATTAGTTAAAATTGCTCCACCGAAACATTAGTGA
>JAYJLV010092673.1:0-12910 GCA_036873485.1 Torymus texanus | reverse complement strand
TCTAATAAAACTAATTATTATATCTATTTGAAATGATCCAATTTTCAATCTAATAAAATACAAGATTCTCCTGAGCATATACTAGTTTGTCTATAGCTTCGATAATATTGGCGTTCGTTATCAAAGCTACATTGTAAATAATATCCTATACTATAGACTTCATGTTGTTGGAAGACACGAGCATCCTTTTCGTCTTGTATGGGCTTTAGAAGACACTCGAAATCAGCATAGATGATGTAGGGAACTTTAATCATTCGACTCTGATGCTTGAAGTAGAGACTACGGTCTTTAAGAACGGGTAATTGAATTTTGCACTTATTCAATTGCCTTCAATCAATTTCATGGGATTTGAGTTTATCTTCTGTTTTGAAGAAGTGTAGACATCTGTCACAAATAAAACATCTATTTTTACTGTTGGTTAATTGATTTCTTACCAGTCTTGACAGATTTTTAATCCAGACGTAGGGTAATTTAGGTTCGGCGATTGATTTCCATTATCCATGTCTTGTACAGACAGCATAGCCCATTTAAAACATTGATTATCATCGTTTCGTACATTCACACATGCCTTCTTGTTGTTGATTTCGTCTCGTAGTGGGATGTAGGAACTCCCTTTCATCGGATTTAACTTGTTAATATTCACAACGAGACTCAGAATTTGGCGTAAACTCCATCCAGAACGCTTTTCCTGTAACTCTTCTATTTCACGTTGTATGGCTTGCCTCACGTGATGATTAAACCACTTTTTCAAGTCTGTTGTCTCATAAATTGAAGCACTTTCAGTATTAAAATATTTAACTTCAACACTTACCGAATCACTCTTTCGAATTATATACTCAGCCGCAAATTCTGTATTAACCTTAAGTGTCATATGTTTTTTGAGAGCTGCTTCAATTTTTGTTTCAAAGAGAGTTTCAGCATCGTCGAGGAATGAGATTATGTCCAAGTGGCCTAGATTAGTTATAAAGCCTGATTTTATACGTCTCACGAATGCTGATGTCATCTCGTCTCATTTCACAGTTTTTCCTTTGTCGTTGTGATTTTCTTGCATGATTGACGATGCTTGCTGTCTCAACTCACCGCCTGTCTTCAATAAAGTATGCAATTTATTTTGAATAGTAAGCAGATGTGCCATTGACGTCTGACACTTCTGCTTTTCAGGTCTTGATAACGTTGTAGAAGCAATAAATTTCTCCAAGTTTTCAACAGCCTTACTATTCAAATAAAACCAATGTTTATGTCACTATATTCTGCATTTCCATCAGTCAGGTGTTCCAATGACTTTCGTAAAAACTCAACTACATTACCGTAATACTCAATAGTTGACATCCTTACTAAGAGCTTTATCGTTGAGCTGATCTCGTTTTATTCTGACTGTAGTGACTCTGGTTTTGGGTTGTTCTAACTTAATGCCTTTGATAGTAAATAGTTCTCTCTCGAGGTGTCTCGCTGGAATGATCAATCCTGCGATCGCGACCTCCTTATATCCCCATCCTGGTGGTAGAGGAGGTGGTATTCCAAAAAGTTTCAGCTACAAAGGAGAGACTTCCAGAAGCATATAGACCAATTTAAAAAAAGAGAGAGAGAGAGAATAATGGGTGCCCCAACAACCGCTTCCGACCTGTGAGGAACATCCATCGACTATCTAGAAAATTTTCTTCTCTATTGTTTTCGCTCTCCTTTTTTTTACCTCTCTAATCTTATTACTCAAAGTAATAATACTCATTACGATTTTCAATAACATTGTCATCCCAAAGGGAAAACGGTTTACTATACCCTCGTGGATGCTCGAGTAGCCATTTGCGGAGAGCCATAACCTTTCTCACTGTACATACTGGATTGTCATGATTCTTATGTATTGTGTAGGAGACATCTACCTCTTTCAAATATCCTTCGATAACTCCGGGCCTCGCCGTTTCTGTCCCAAGTTAGAGATGAATCTATAAATCATAATTCAGATAGGAAAAGAAGTTGATATTATTTTGTTTGTTTTTTTTTTTACAAATTACTTACTTATGTGGGAAAAATAGCATCGAACACTCATAATTAAGCGTTCCAGGAACATAAATGATTTTTGCATCAGCCAATATGCTGTTCCTCATAAAAAAAGAACATGCCTTTAAATGGAATGCTGCCCGAATTCCATGGTATTCCATGAGCTGCTTCTTCAAACATCTTCACGACTGTCCGCTTCGTTTCTGTTAAATGATAACGAGGTTTGAGGTGAAGAATTATTGGCATGGAATCTTCAGCGACTTCCAGAATGGATATCTCCTTGGCGACAAACATCTTACCCGGTGATGGATTGTATCCCCGGACACTAACCACAACTTCCATGCTTAATCTTAGAGTTGAAGACGAGTGAATATGGTTGAGCTGACAGCACGTCTCCTTTTATAACCTTTCCCAAGATCGAGAAGATTCGATGAGAAGTAGAGAGGAAGAGAACCTTTGAATCAACTTTCGGAAAGTGGGGGTGAGCGAATGTTCCAGAGAAAAATTGATCTATACAAGACTGTCTTCTCAAGCATTTTGCTCACTTATCATCGATCAGCAGCCAGAAAAGCCCCACCATCGGCCAACGACTTCCAGATGAACAGCAGCAACAAGGCCCGAACAGCTGCTCTATCAGCCCGCAACAAGCCCTAAACACCTCCGTCGTTAGCAGCAAGTCCTGGATGCACGGCTCTCTGCAAGCCCTCCTGAGATGTCTCTTCCTTGACCGATGATTGAGTTAGTGAGAATAATCGGGCACAGCAGCTGCTCTTATAGGTCTCCGTGAGCTCGAGAATTTTCGAAGAGGAAAATAGAAGAGAGGGGGACAGGTGCTTCTAGAGACGTAAGGGTGAAAATTTGAGGAGTGGGAGAGGATTTGTTGCTAGAAAAGGCAAATCGTCAGCGATAGCGGCACAGTCGACGATTGCTCCACTTCAGTTGCACTACCACGAGAGAGAAAAAGAGCTGAACACGAGATAGAATATGGAGTACATCGTGTACATACAAGGATTTCGAAGATCAAATTTATTCGCGTTGAAAGAGCTAGCCATCCTTGAGCTCTCTGAAAATTCCATTCCATTGGTCTACCACTTTCAGCCGCCCTGTCAATGGAAATGGCTTCTTCGTGAAGAAAAGACGGTGAACGAATGGCTTATAAAAAGTTACCATGGAATGGCATGGGGGTCTGGAATGTTTCCATATAGCTGGCTTATAGGCATTTTACAAGGTAAACTCTGTAATGCTACAAAAATCCATGTAAAAGGGTATGAGAAAAAAAGTGGTTTGAAGAAATGATCCTCGGAAAGTAAGTTTAAAAAGCAGGATTCTTACATTATTTTCATTCCTTACATTTCTACTATTTATTTTATTCTATTATTTCCTACTATTTTCTTAAGTTAGTTAATAGCATTGACGATTTCGGATGTCCAGCGTTAAAAAAAGTCTACACGGAGGAGAAAATTAGATGTCCGATACACCCGCTTTATTAAAAAACAAACTATGTCGTAAAGAACACAGATTCATTGAGATGGTGGCTGCTGGAAAATTAAAACTAACAGTTTTATACATTCACGCTTTAAACATTTATATAAATCTCTCCACACACACACACACACACACACACACACACACACACACACACACACACACACACGCACGCACGCACACACGCGCGCACATTAATTTATATTACATTCATTTATATACACTTGCATCTTACATACACATTCATATTACATTCATACGCATTCGCTCTCTCTCTCTCTCTCTCTCTTCATTTCTCTCTCCCTCTGTCACATACACATACTGAAAAAATTTAAATTATTGTTAAAAAATGGATATCCACTCCTTACATCTTCTCCGAAAAACGTTTGGACTGCTAAAACATCCAATCAATTGGAGAAACCAGCAGAGACAGGTAAACGAGAGTCAGGTTGATCATTGTAACTTGAGTAATGTAAAATTATTCCTTAATTCGCGATGTTATCCATATGGAAAGTTAAATTTAAATATAGATCATAATCAGTATGCCGTGCGTACTATGAAAAAAATCCTGAACCTCTCTTGAATAAAGTAGACTTTATAAAATACTTACATTTAATAGTAATCGATTGTTCAAAGCAAAACGAATCTTTAAAAAACGCTCCCGTGGACGTACGTTTAGAATTTGAATCAATAAATAATTTTTCAGCTGAGACGTCCGCATTTTGTTTAATTCTACACGATCGCATCGTTCAGTACAGTCCCGTCAGTGGTGACGTGAAGAAGCTTGTATAAACTCGTAAGATGAAGTACATCGTTGAAATGCAGGGCTTTAAACAGTCTGGTAATGATTATGTTTTGAAAGAGTTAGCTATAGCTTCAATAGAGAAAAACGACGTTCCTCTGGTCTTTTTCTTCAAGGAACCTTTTCCTTGGAATCGGCACATCGACAAGTACAAGGGAGAAAATACTTGGTTGAAGCAGTTCTACCACGGTCTGTCTTGGAAATCAGGTGACCGTCCATACACCGATATCGGACATGTTCTTCAAGAATGTTTGCATGATGTTTCAGATTCAACGTTCGCGATGTAGTGGAGATGGAATTTCCTCCGCTGGACAAGATCAAACTTGTATTCTACGAAAATTGCTAGGAAGAAATATCAATGAACTGGGAGTAAATTTCCTGTTTCATTCGTGCCTCCGACGTCCTACGAGGTGGGTCACAGCTCAAGTTCAAACGCGTATACGCCTCTTCTTGATTCCAAACAGGAGAAAAAGGATGATTCGAAATAGAAAAAATATTCTCAAAAGTATTCATCCAATACCAACTCATTTCCAGAACGTGACAAATATAAAAAATTAAAATAAATAAAACATGTATAGTAGTAACGCGAGAAATTTCTCACAAGCGATGGGTTACAGCAGCCGCCTCAAAAACTAGGGGGATTCTAACTCATTGCTTTCGCTGCGCCCGCTCTCGCGTGTACGTTGGCATACCTGCCGCGCGATATACTCTTGCGGGGTCTTGGGTTACCGACCTCTGCGTAGTTACAGCAGCCGCCTCAAAAGCTAGGGGGATGACTCTGGATCACTTAGCTAGTATTCTAACTCACTGAGCCAGTATTCTAACTCACTGAGCCAGAATCCCCCTACTATACTACTTCAATGCATAAATTTTTATTGGAATAAAATAGTCAAAGCAATATTTTATAGAGGTCTTATAGAATTAGAAAATATCCTTATAGAATTATATAGGAAGTCCCCATTAAAATCAATAAAATACATAATTTTGCTTTTTTTATAAATTGCGTTTTATCTGACTAGATAGAATTCGTAATTT
The DNA here is from genome assembly GCA_036873485.1 of Torymus texanus. Taxonomy (NCBI): domain Eukaryota; kingdom Metazoa; phylum Arthropoda; class Insecta; order Hymenoptera; family Torymidae; genus Torymus; species Torymus texanus. The sequence continues at coordinate 7,593 of JAYJLV010092673.1, read as the reverse complement.
TTTACGATGATTCTTTTTCGATATAAATAAAAGAACAAGATCAAATTACTAAAACGTTATGTAATTATGATCCGATTATTATACAAGTACTCATAAAACCTCATTTACCCTCATAGAAATATCGGATCTTGACCCATATAATGCTATAAACTATGCTTCACTCTACCTTTGCAAAATATCTCTTGTAGAAGTAATTCGAGAATTTTTGTCAAACATTGCCTGAAAATATCTATTCACAAAAAAAAGTTTCAATGCATTGATTTTTATTGAATAAAATTTTGAAAGCAATAATTTCTGGAGGTCTTATAGAATCAGAAAATATCCTTATAGAATTATGTTCATTTGGTTGATGTACGAGGATGAATCGATGGACGAGGCTGGACCAATGGATTAGGTTGGACACATGTGCTGTACTGGCAGGCGGAATGGCACAATGTTACTCAGGACGCACGAAGCTATTTTTTTCTGTCACTGCAAGATCATGGACGGTTGGGAAGCGGTACAGCTTTCCCGAGCTTTCCGTGCTCAGAAACAAGACAGAGACAAGACTTCTCAGAAGAAAGACACTCGTCGTCGTCTCTTGTTTCGCAGCCGTCGATACGAACGCGGCAACAAATAGATTGTATAAAGAAAACACATTCGCGAACGGGTGTGTTTATAATATAAGGGTACAAGGAACTATATGAAATTTATTTTCTCATAACACCTCATAAAATAGATTGTGCTTTTTTTAAAAAAATTATACATTTTTTCTGATAAAATAACATTTGTTATGGAACCGAAAATACATGTTTTATAACAAAAATTTGTAATTGAGTATACGTATTAGATATGTTCTTCTTTAAATATATACGATTTTATTTAATACGTATTATACAGTTTTTTACAAGTGCTTCCTCAAAGAGGAAGCTTTGTAACGGTGAAAAAATTTTTGAGACATAAAAGCCTTAAAATGATGTTTTAAGGTGAAATGTGTTGAAAATTTTCAATTTTGAGAAAATTTGTTTCCTGTCTGTATGTATGTATGTGTGTGTGTGTGTGTATGTCAACTTTCTATATCTCGAGAATCAAAACATCGATCTTCGCCGTCCAAACCTTAGTTTGTTCGTCTCGCGAAAAAAAACTCGGCACCCTTACGTACTTAATATTCTATCAATTTTCTTTTTTTTTATAACCAAAAACGATTTTGAATTTTTCGTTTTTTTGATTTTTACATATGTTGGGGTCAAAATTATTTATCAATCTAAATTTTTCTTGAAAGGTCTTTCAATTAGCTACAATTTCGTTTTTTAACATTTAAGTTATTATTCGTATTTCATTTGTTATTAAGAAAAATATTCCTAAAATTCATAAATTAATTACTCAGAAACTAAATGATCAATCGATTTGAAATTTTAACCACAAATTGAACTTATTTAAAAGAATATTAGGTTCAATTTTTAAGAGATTATTCCGTTTTGTTTTCAAGAAAAAAATATTTTCGAAAAAAAATAGCATTTTTGATGTCGCACGATAATTGGAGTAAAAATTATCCGATCGACTTGAAATTTGTCACGGACATAGCTTTTTTATATCTACAGGCTGAGTTCATTGTCTAGAAGTATTTGACTGTTATGAAAAAGATATCGGAGGTTAAATATTTTTCTATACAATTTTTGAATACTTCTTTCTTAAAGAATTCTTTATTAATTGATTTGAAATTTTAACCACTTATTAAACTTTATTAGAACAAGATTGAGTTAAATTTTCAAGTGTATTCCTTTGTTTGCTTTTGATGAAAAATATTTTAGTAAAACGTGGCGTTGTCTTCGTTATACTATAACCGGAGTAACGGTAAACCGGAATAAGAATACGTTTTAAACACGATTCTTTTATTATTATAGATGCAATAAAGTGTAATTGAAAAGTAGACATTTAAAGATATTTTTTTTTGTTATATAAAAATATATTGGTAATATAATTTATTTTAATTTATTCTGATAAAATAATAATGAAATAATATATAAAGTTTGAAGAAGCTAAGTGCCAATGTATTGGCAGCGGTTTTTTATATTGTATATAGATTCATATGCAATAAGCTTTTTGATGTGTGTATTGATAGCCGGAATTCCTATATTATTCCATTTTTATATTGTTATGTACGTACTATTCACATAAAAGCCTATTAACCTTTTCATATATCCATCATAAATTCTTATTTACTTTTTATATGCATATCCTTGTTAAAGTTCAATCAATGAAGGCTCCATAAATGAGAAAAATACTATATAATGTTATACAATTTCTAATGGTAAAATCTTATTAAATCTCATGTAATATTTTTGCGCTAGAATTCTTTTTTTATATTGGATTTTGCTAATAATTATTATAATTTTTTAGTAGAAAATATTATATTATCCTTATCAAATAATTTACTTATAGAAACCTATACTTTTTAAATGAGATTTTCCTTATAAATCCATGTAAGTTTGTACTGTAGAAATTGCTTTATTATATTTCCCCATTAATACACATAAAATATAATGAACCTCGTATAACCTTATAAAATATTTAATGGAAATTTTTGGCTGATTAAAACCGTAGATATCTTAAGCGGTTTTATGAGATTCTATAGGGCCGTTTAAACAGGGGTGCGATATATATTTTTTTTAAAAAAGCTTCGATTCAACAATTATATATTTCAGATATTTTATAGTCCAATAAGAGTCTCATTCTTTTTTTATCTTCTAATATTCAAATAAATTATCTATTTACTGTATTCAGACAAGGAATTGTTAATCAATACATCATTGACATCCGTAAGCTTTTGTATGTGGCCAAATGTATAAATAGCTGAAAGTTATAGCTTGGATTATTATATTGATTTAAATTAAAAGATGTAATGGGGTGTAGGTGTGAGAGTATCAAATCCTCCATGGATAGCCTAGGGGGTTATATACGTCCGGATACTCCATACAGGGCCTCTACATCGAAGAACCCCTGCTGTCCGACAGTTGACCCGCTCGCATAGGTTAAGAACACCTGTGCCAAACTTTCGTTGTAGAAAGCCTAAGCTACTTTCTACTAGCGCGCATGCAGCGCACCGGTACTGCTTCCAACTTCGGAGTGAAAACTGTCGACTGCTGGTTACTACCAAGCCTTTCCTGCTGAAGCCGATTCTTCCGTATAACACTGCTTTGGTGACAAAGCGGTTTTGATGATAACCTCTTACCTTTCCCGTTACCGATGCTCCTCTAGGAGGCGATGCCTGCAACTAGCTGCAGCTGCTGAAAAGGGTAGATGGCGGTATTCGGGAAGCATGCACGGGTCGGGAACGCTAAATAACAACGCATGACTCGAAAATTTAGAAAAAAATCTGGTTTACTTACGAATAGAATGACTCGTCCTGGGGACGAGGACCCAAAAAAACTAACTATAAAATACGCGCAAACCGAGACTTGGCGGGGCCACGTCTGCTCGCAGTCGCTGCAAAGCAGCGTTGATTCTTCGCGAAAGGGGGCATTAGGTTATTGCCCACGCTCCCGTCACTAACTCTCACACCTTAAATCTAATCAACACTCACATTTGGCTGGCCAGCCATCGCTTGACACAATCTTTCTCACTTGCACTCGCTGCAATAGGATCTTCTTTTCCGCCTACCTTGTTCGCAACCCGCGCAGCGCGGTATCAATCACGATACGTGCAAGCGCGCGAGATTCGAATCTCCCGACGCTGTATACGTGATTATTCGCACCTCATATCGGCACCCATAACAAAGACAATTGTATAATCTAAAATTTTTCATACTTAAATACAGACCTTGTGATTATTACAATATACACGTTTTAAACATACCATTTTTATTTTTATTTCTCAAATTATTGTCTTAACATTAAGAATAGAATATTTTGTTGTTAAATGTAGTTTCAATACTTCAGGTGTAGAAATATGTTAACTAAAAATTTATTGGGTTATTTTTCAAAAAGGTTTGCTAAGATTTCTATTACAATACGTATTTTAGCTATTCTAATATAAATGTTGAAAATTATTGGTATACAAAGCCGAATAATATATTTATGTCAAATGCTTGTGACCGTGAGGATACAATTACACTGTATTATCACTACAAGACAGAAATTAAAGTAATAAATACAAACTTGAACAGGAATCGTTAATCATTTTGTATCTACAACTGAAAAATCTTATCTTTTAACGGTGAATAAAAATTTTATGTTCTAGAAATCAGTAAATATCAAAAAAATATTTAAAAATTATAAATATATGATATAGAATAAGTATTAAAAATTATGAAAATGTGTCTGTCTAATAAATAACGAAACTCTAAAAAAATGTTTTATGCAATAAAAATATAAAGTTAAATAAAACTAACAATGATAATATAAGAATAATAAGTACAAAGAAAAAGAATATGATCGTGGTTTGAACCTGAGTTCAAAAGTAAATTCAAAACAGCCACCACGGCCAGCACCACAACACGACACGTACACTATGAGATCGTTTATGATCATCTTTACCCCTCCTGGTTTACATTTAAATATTGAGTTTGGGTTCAGATTATGTGAATCTTATGTAAATGATTCTTTATAATTGATAGCACATATTGTTAACAGCTCTTTTCATCCATTACAAGATTGACATAGTGTAAAAATGTACGTGATAACTATAATTTGTTTTAAAGCAATTTTTCATAGCGCACTGAGAATAGAATATATTTATAGTTGACCTATTCGTTTATTGAAAGTTCTAAAACTGCATTTATTTAACAACAAAATATTTTATTATTATCGATAGAAGATAATAATTTAAGAAATAAACTGGACAATAATGGTATACTATAATAGCATGAATATTATAATAATTATAATATCTACAATTTGTTCCGAAAATGCATGTTCTACTATATATATTTGGATAGATAAGAAAATTCTAAATCGTGTAAAAACCATTAAATGCAAAATATAATTTAAATTTAATCATATATTTACGTGAAGCTAGCTAATACACATGATTGATATTTTATTATTTAACGCCGCATTATCGTAAACAATAATTTTATTTTTTCAAAAACGCTTTCGAATCCCCATTCATCCACACCAACTCAAACATACGATTTCCGCAAATTTACGCTCTCGTGATGGTGAACCGGGCTACGCCGGCGAGTCACAGTCGCAATAAAACAAAGTTCATACGCTTTTTATCTACTTATCACATAGTATGAACAGTTAGATAGATGTCGATCCAACCGAAACGACGTGGAAAAATTGAGGTTCGGATGGCGTAGGCGAAGGCGCCGAGTCCTGGTGTACAAGTATTGCGCGGCCGCGCTCGACGACTGGCCCCACACTCTGCTTGACGGGATGCCACGCGTCCAATCCTTTCTAGGCCTTTTCAAAAGTCCAACAAACACTGCGCAAGCCCGATATATGTATATAATGGATGCCTTGCGACTTTCGCATGAAAATATTAACTAAATGACTTACCCCTATTCAGGGTGCGTTGTTGCACAGATAGTGTAGGAGCCGTCCGTTCGCCAGGCCTCCTCACACAAGTCTGAGTTCCCGGTTTAGTCTTCGCGCTCGCCAAGGCACTCGGGCCCTTACTCACACATCGTTACATTATACACATTCATACACTAATTGTATCGAGATAAAATGTATTGTCATTGATGTTTACTTATACGCTACATGAGCCATCTACCTCGACACTACAAATCGTTACAACCGAAAGTTCCTTTACCATTTTAGATATAATAAGTAGTTTTTTAATCCCTATTGTATCAAAAAATGGTAAAGGAACTTTCGGTTTCGAATTTTTTCCTCTATCCAAATATATGTAGTGAAACACACATTTTTGGAACGAGTTGTATATTTAAATATGAAAAATTGCAAATTATCGAATTGTCTTGAAGTTTGTAACGTTGTATTCCGTCACGTCCCAATTCAAAACGCTACAACTTATTTGTTGAGCAGGATGGAGTCGGTGGGAAACCGACCCACCCCTGCGCTGAGGATGTCGATGAAATAGGCGCACACAAATCAGCAGTAGTAACAACACTCACTTGACTCGATCTTTATTAATATCATTACAACATTATCCCGACAATACATACGCGTGGCTGTAATATCGCGCGCATTGGCGCGCGGCCTCTCTACCGGATCCCGTAGGATCTGCTCTCTACCTAGTGCACGCACCGTGCGCCAGCCGACGGATCGTCAGCTCAACGGGCAAGCGTTCTCGCTCTAATTCATATACGATTCCGCCGACACGCGGGTGGGTCTGGCCGTGTGCACGTTACTCGCTTCGTCTGCAGGTCGCTGCTTGCAGCTGCCGCTGTTGGTGATGTAGCTGGGCTGCGTCGGAGCGTCCCCCGAGCCGGCGCTGTCGTGCGGCTGTCTCTCTTGCAGCGGTTCGCCGATGGCAATGGCTGGCCGATGTTGATGGCGCGACTCCGCACGAGGCAGCGGCACGGCTGCGGTGGCGACGTGTGTAGTAGCGTCGATGCTGCCGTGGTCGTGGCGATCGTGGCCGGGGTCGACGGAGCTTCTCTGTCACTTTCTCTCCCTCTCTCTCTCTCTCTCTCTCTCTCTCTCTCTCTCTCTCTCTCTCTCTCTCTCTTTTGCCGTTGTATGCCCGTGACTTGCGCGGTGCGTCCTCGTGGTTGCTTGCATGCGGTTCAAGGGCTGGAAAGAGACTCCTTAGTCTCTGCTGCGCACTCGCGCTTTCCGCGACTCTCGCGGTGTCGTTGCGCCCCTCTTTCTCCCGCCGCTCTCTTCCCCTTGCCACTCTCGTCGTCCCTTTGGCCCGCTGTTGTCGAATCCTCGAACAAGAGAAAGCCCACGTAAGTGCGTGTACACTATGGCGTGTGCTTTGGCTACGGTAGCGAGCGAGGCAAGGGCAGACGAAGGCATAGCCATTACCGGCAATTCTTTCGTCACAAGTTTAAATCAATTTAATAATTCAAACATACAAATTCAGTTGGCCAGACAACATAAATCTACTTGAATTCACTTTCCAGATAAAAATTTAACATTGCTTTTATCATATCAAAAATAATATATTAACAATTAAGTAACATAATTATATGCAGCTACATTTATTAGTCGAGACACTTCAATAGTTACAAATATGTTGAGAATAAACGATGCCTTCTCTCAATATAATAGTTAAATATGATAGTTGATCTGAGAGTTAAAAAATAGAGGAATGAGGCTTTTCCGGGATTATAAATTGTTTTTAAAATATGATTTTAATATATAGATTTTTATTGAAAGGAACTAAATGAATAATTAAAAGGGAATAATATTAAATTCTGAAAAGAATGAATATAACGGTTTCCTACATCACATTTCTTATTATTTCAATTTATTCTCTAGTTTTGTAAAATTATTGTAGTCATCCACTGTTTTCTATGACTTGACGATATCTATGATTATTTTATAGTTATAATAATTATTATTATTTAGATATTTAGATATTTATTTAACCAGTGTAGTACATGAAGTATTACAAGCAATTACTATCTTCAAGACATAATTACATGTCTGAAGTAGCAAAACCCTATAGAGGTATACAAAGATACCTGTACATAGGTCT
>JAYJLV010092652.1:0-12912 GCA_036873485.1 Torymus texanus | reverse complement strand
TATCTCAAAATCCTGAGGTGATAGACTAAAAGTAAGGTCATATTTGAGATCAGCCCATCAAAATACATAAGGATATAATAGTCAGTGCTCTGGGTTTGACCACTTCCTTTTTTTTGTGTGGCTGTGTTATTTTTAATTGATTCACATCACAAATCTTCATTATTTAATTAACGCAATAACAACTAATAACCAGGAGCGATTTATTCGCAACGCCAACAGAGAAATTAGCCCCACTAGCATCCGGCTAATATCAAGTGCAAAAAACCCTCTCACATGACTTCGGTCCTTGCCACCCCATAACTTCCATTACGACCTTAAAGAATTTACGACGCGACGCAGCATAGTATCCGAGAACCCGTAACCATCCTTTGCCACCTACAACGCGTTAAAACAATGAAAAGAACAAAATCGCGTAATGAAAACTTTTGTAATTTCCCGGTAATCCCTGCGACAATTTCGCGAACGCGTGCGGCCGTTTTATCCCTTATACAGCACTATACTATCCAGCAAGCTTGACTCTTGTATAACCGCCGCGGCTGCACTGCACAGGGTGTCGATTATTCTGCGCAAATTGCCTTTTCGGATTAGCTTAACCGTCGGTATGAAACGCACTTCTCTCTGCAATCTGTCAGGAAATAAACGGAAATTGCGAATCCCTGCGCGTGAGAATTGATTTAAATCTGCATAACCGAATTCAGCAGCTTTCAGTGTCCCCTGTCTAATTATCACAGGGGTAAAATTCGATACGACAGGTGGGTTTGATTTTTCGTTTTTTTTTTTTTTTTTCGTTCGTTGGTCGATTAGGCGGTGAATTCGTGAAGTGTGTCCGATCCGGTGTCAAGCTTTTTTTCCACCAGACAGACGGCAAATTCGATTTGAAATTGTTCGGGTGAGTTAATTCTACTTTCGGGTGTCGAGTTCGGTGAGCTGGTTAGGCTATGCGGGACAACCGTCACGGTATAGAGAAGAGGTGGAATTTTTTTTTTTTTCGGGGTTTACGGTAGTGTCAATATTAAAATTATTTTCGAATTGTAAACATAGAAAAATATATATCGAATAAAGAAGTTGCAATTTTTTAGGTGTCAATATTTGCAAAATATATAAATAGAAATATTGCGAAACTAGTTTAGTTACGTATTTTCTAAAACAAATATTATAATAGATAAAAATTTTCAATTTATTGAATTGAAACTATTGGAAAATATTTATTGACCATATTTTTTTATCTGGTAAGCTTTTCAGACCTCCAAATATGAAAGAAAAGTAAACAAATTGGTTATTTTGGTTCTTTTACAACAAAATTTAACTTCTCAAAAAGCAGTATAAAATAATGCGTTCGATAATTTTCTAAGATCTTACTATAGGAAACGACAATTAAATCCTCTTTGAAAAGAATGATATTAATTTATTTTTAATTTCAAAGAAAATTTTACTTTCAAAGCAAAATCAGCTTTACTAGAAAATATTTGTTACAAATAATTATGTAATATACATATAACTGAAAATTTCGATTGAACTACAGCTAGCTTGAAATTAAAAATATTCGCCTACGCTATGTACAAAAGAAAACTCCATTTTTTTTTAACCTTGCACCAAATAAATTCAGATACGACTCGATGAAAAGTAGCTTTTCACAAATAACTACACCCATCAGCCATTCCCATCTACATTTTCTCTTCATTGCTGAAAATATACTCTCCGAAAAAAATTCAACATTCGACAAGCCTCCTCTCGAAAGAGAAAAATTTCTCACAAAGGCAGAGAAAACGGAATTACGCGTGATATATATATAGACCCACACATACACAGGTCACCGACAAAGGCAGTGTACTGGGGCGAGGAAGGAGTAGAAACTCGCCTGCTCCTCGGAGAGCTTATCGGTGTATCGCGCGCTACTAAACTTGCGTAACGTAGTCGTGATATAAACAAGTTCGGCGAGCGTGCGATGCACTTTTCCCTGGGAATTTTTTTATCCACTCTTTTTTTCCCCTCCACCCCCTCCCCCGTTATGAGTTCTTCGCGAGAGACACAGAAAATTGCGGGCCTGCAGGGAAAGTTCTTTGTTAGCGCGACTTTGCTTCGTTTTTTTTTTTAAAGGTTTCATAATTTTCGTGCCGCGAGTTGGTTAGGAGGTAGGTTATAACGCGCACAGGCGCAACAAGAGTAAATGGTTTTTTAAAATTATATAAGGAGAGGCGCTCGTAAAGTTTTCATAAATATGAGAAGCCGACGAGAAATTATTCCAGAAGTTGGACAAAACAGGTGTCATTATATTTCACCCGAATTAACTTTAAACAAGCGAAATCTTCTTAAAAGATTGGAAAAATTTCTCTTTAAATTAGACAAACTTTTTAGGCTTGAAACAGGGAGACGAATTTGACGTCACGTACAGATATGAAGAATTTCGCAATTAATTCGAACAAAAAATGTAAGAGTATTAAGGAAGACACAAAAGCCAGTCTTTGAGAAATGGATTAAACATGGGATTAAAATTCAAACGATGATTTCTGTATGACGCGAGAAAAAGTGACGTCATAAAATCTAATACCGCTGTTTAATTTATCATGAATCACGTGTGGCATCTATTCTTATAAAAAAATCGTACCGACGTATAAGAAACAAAGAAACTTTTTTACACAGAGCCGACGACCATTCAATCTAGAATAACCAGAAAAGTCATAAAGTCACCGAAAAAAGATACCCCGCCTACGTATCCTTAGACGAACGTCATCACAGTGACAATCAAGCGTTATTCGCGCTTTCGCAGACTCACACACACACGCGTGTAATCCGTCAAAGGAGTTAAGCGAGCGTGTCGTACTTAAAGCGCTTATATATATATGTATACTCGTCTGCCCAGGCGACATCGCGTCAGCTGAAAAAGCTTCTCGCCTACGCACTCGTAAAAAGTTCATCCCTCCTCTGTCTTTTTCACGCCGCACGCCTACACATATCTTCGAGAACCTCTTTAAATCCTTTTTTCATACTTTGCGCGTGACTATCGCTGCGCTTGCCTCTAGTTGGGTATACTCCTTCTCTCTCTCTCTCTCTCTTCAGCTAGCGTCGAGATGGTAATTTTCGTGATTTTCTATAGCCGTCCGGATGAAAGCGAGGAGAGAGAGGGGCAAGAGGGAAATTGATTCTCTCGATGAGAGAGTGAGAGAGCGAATGCGAAAGATTTTGATGAGAGTGGGAGGGAGAAGCGAGAGCAGATCTGAGAGGAACGCCACCACCGCCGAGCGCTTGTGGGTCACGGACTCTGATGAGGCTTTGAGCGCTGTTTTCCCGCGTAAACGATTTCTGATTCTTCTTCCCGAGAGCGTATAACCGTAGTATAGCTTTGATGAATCGTTCGTCATTTACAGAGAGTTGATTAGTCGGTATAGTGAGTTTAATTTTAAAATCTGGAATCGAAATCGAGTAATTATAAAGGTACACGAGGACGCAAATAATTCAACGATAATGATTGACGTTATACTCGATACGTCAAATGTCTTTGTCTACCTTTTTTAAGTTAATTAACATATATCATTTTTGTAAAACTTGGCGATTTTCCATTAGTTAATAAAGGTTTGCACTCGTTCCTATCCAATTTTCATCAAAGAAATAAGATTTTCATTCTTCCTTTTTCTTCGCCGAGATTCCGTTTGCGGCGTGCGCGTGCTGAAATAAAACGCAATCAACAGTTGCCGACCGAGACTATCTCATCATACATCCCTGACTTTTTTTTGTGTGTTTTTCTTCTGAAAATATTGACCCAAAGTCGGCCAGAGTATATACACACAGACTTATTCCGAAAAGAAAAAGTAAATTTATCATCCGTAATCTTTCCAACATTTAAACACAGCTCTCAACATAATCTTCTTACACATTCAAGACTAAATTATGAATTTCCACACAAATAACAAAATAAAATTACCAGTTATAATCCCGCGCCAATCCGGGACACCTGCGTATATGTATACCTACTTGCGAATCCCCCCGTCATTATAACGCGACCGAACAATACAAGCGTCTGTAGAACTATATTGGAGCGCACATATACAGACAAATTGGAATCTCACGTATATATCGGGCAAAAGGTCTTTGTAAGTATATATATATATATAAAGCTGCTATACTACAGATACACGCGAGTGCAAAGCTTTTTGGGATTTCACGGTAAGGCGAAAGGTCTTCTTTCTTCGCTGTTTGCGCGGCTATTGCGCGTGGTATGACCTACAATGTGCTATTCGCGGTTAGTTTATAGCGGTACTCAAGTGTGTGTGTGTGTGTTTTAAAAAGCGTATAAATCCCTAGAACCCTGTGTCTTTTATTATATTACAAGAGAAAGCTAAACAATAGATACATACGTTTTTAACGTAATTAATAAAACAGATAAATTTCGGGACCAACGCGCGGTCGTTATAAACTTTTCTTAAATACGTGGGGCAATTTAAGCGATACAATCGGAAAACATAAGTCCTCGACGTGTACATTTCTCACGGTTCTGCGTGTGTGTGTGTGTGTGTATATATATATATATACACACACACACACACACACCGTACCTGAGAAACTTTTTAGCCACAGCATCTGATGTTTTTCAGCGCACGTAACCGCGTTAACTTTATCACCGGCAATACCACCTAAACATCGCGCGAGTGCTGTGTATATATATAGGTACGTGAACAACTTATCACGCCAGAAATTTCCCTCATCATCTTAACGAGCCAATTCTAACACTTCTGAGAACAAAGAAAGAAAGAAAGAAAGAAAGTGAGACTAGGAAACCAGCGACAATCGAGCACTCGTGACGAAGAAAAAAAAATGCGCTTACCGAGCAATAAACGATAATCGTCGCGAATGCAGGGAAGGAGAGCAGAGGGAGTCCGATAATGCGGATTTATCGGAGTAGGCGGAGAAAGGAGAGACGAAACAATCGCGCTCTAGACTGTACTGTGGTGCTGCTATACTGCTACTGCTACTGCTTTCCTTTTTTGCACGTCTGCGGCCGCTACTTTATCTCTGACCTATATGAAGATATTGGCTGTCTTATTTACGGCTGGCCGTTTCTCGTTATCGATATTTTCTTCTCAAGTGGACTTATCGAACGAATCTTGCTTATATACGCGGTGTAACAGTTGGACGATACTTTTAATTGTAAATTTTGGGAGTTGGCGTATTTGAAAGTTTTGCTGATAGCTGAAGTTGATTTTTGTTTGAAAATTTTTTTGAGTTTCTAGTATATTAAAGTTAATGTTTCTTTTCTCAAAAGAGTATTTATACGTAGAGGCAATATATATATATTAAACGATATCGAATTTTCTGAAAGATGTTTTTACCGTCTTGCTGCACATATTCCGAATTTCAATGTGAGCATTCAAGGTAACCTTCGACCCAGAATTTTTTTTTTTTTTTTTTTCAAAAAGTACTTTTATCCAGAAAAATATAACGAGATGCGCATCGTAATTCATGCGTGAACGGAACACTAAAAAAGACATTCATTACAGTAAAATTGTTCCATATATTTAACTCAAGATAAGACATTAAAAGTATTGAGATTCAATTCTTTCTTAGAAAAACTCTTAGTCCCACCCAACTTCATATCTAATACATTATAACGACAAAATAAAACGTATACTCCGAAAATCCGCTCTACTGAACTTTCCCTATCCAGTCATCCTCCCGCTCACATTCTCTGATCCTCTTTGTTGCCGGCACCCATTCCTAAAATCAAAAAAGCACGGGAGGGCAACAATACTCTTACAATTTTCCAAAACTTGTCTCTATACCTACCTGGTCGTACCGCGTCGAGCTTGGAAGGCAGTCGATCGGTAGTTTTGAGGAATGGCAAGAATGCAAAAACTATATACATGATGCATACACTTTCTTTCCTCTCGCGTGCTTGTCGCGAAAGCAGCAGTAGCAACGACTGCCTTTCATGCCGACAAAGGGGAATGAAAAGAGCTGGAATTTAAAGCTTGCAAGAGAGAGAGAGAGCATCGTTCTTTCATCCGCCCGAGTAGCTGGCGACTTGCGCATTTTACACGTGCGAGGAGAAGAAGGTGGAGAGTGACGGTTTACGAGCTTTCGAGATGATTTTTATTGAAATAGAGGGAACTACCGGGCTTATGGAGATATGTAGCACTTTCTCTTTTGACAATGAACGTTTTACGTATATGCGCTTTGTGACTTTGCTGGTGGTCGAAGGTTTAAATTGCTCTCTTGTGGAGAAAAGATTTCAGGGAAATATGTCAGAAATATTCATCGTGATCCCTACAAATGATGTAGAAAATTATGAAAAAATGTCCCCGTATGTGCAGTTATATGCCGGATTGTGATAGGGTACGACTCTTTTTTTTTATTTTCTCATTCTTAATACGAGAATGAATATCTTTTTCGATTCGATAATTCGTTTCTTTGCAATTATAGCAAAGTATTATAAAGAAAGAGGGTTTTCTTTAGTACATCCCAATACATTACAGTGTTTTTCACTATTTACATAAATTTTTAGAAGTTTATTGGAAAATAATGTTATTGTTAGTTTTTGTGCTGCAAACGAAAAAAAGACCTTTACTTCTGGTACCATTATGAATCACTGCTCTAAATTAGAAGATACCAAGAACAACATCCACCAAGAATTATTAAAATCGGTTAAAAATTGAGCTGTCAGAAGATTTTTAGTTGAAACAAATCCTTTTCGCCCTCTTTACGTCGTCCCTCATATATTACGTAATTGAACCGATCCCTCATCTACACCCACGCAACTCTTTCTTTCTCTCTCTCTCTCTCTCTCTCTCTCTCTCTCTCTCTTACCGGCCGAGATCCGCAGCATTCTCAATCAATAGAAGCGATTACAAACGATAAATTTCCCAATTTGGCCAGACGTGCGCGTCGTTTCTAGTCGCAGTAGGGACTATATAATACGCTACCGCTGCTGTATAGCGCCGCGAAGTTGCTGCAATGGATTCCGCCTGAAATCACACGCACCGCGAGCATGTATAATCGCGTTATACGTAATTCCGCTTCGCCGTGAACGCGAGCGCCGCGTCGGAAGGGATAAAGCCGGATTCGGGAAAATTGGGCTGGACGGGGTCGTGCGTTCAGAGGTCGATTGAGTGTTTTTCTTTTCTTTTTTTTTTCTTTCGTATTTTTAGTGAGTGTTTGGGTCAAAGGTTTTGTAACATGTTGAGAGTGCGAGAGATGCATTTTAATTGAAAGAACTAATTTCGAGTAGAGATATCAAAGTTTTGTTGATACGGTTAGTTGGAAAGTTTTTTTTACAGTAGTATTTATATAGAAGTATTTTAAATGTGACGTTGTTATGAAATTTCGTATAACCTTGTTGAAAGTTAATATGTTTATGCAAAGTGTAACAAGTAATACGTTACATAGGTATATAGTAACAAGATTGGATTTTGTCAAAGGACTTCTATTTTGCAAATACTCGGGTGATAATGAAGAAAACCAATTAAACATTTAGTATTTGACTTTATTACCTTTACTGTGTTAAATATCGAAATTACAATTACATTTTCCAACGTACCTTTCAAATAATGTTCTCTCCAAATTATTTAAGTTTATTTAATTTCCCGGTAGAATAATAAACCTTGAATTACCTACTTTCAGTTAATTTTTATGAATATAATGATAATTATGTACCAATTTAAAGTATATCATTTACACTTCACAACATCAATAATATTGATGGTATATTAATAAAAATATATTATATTTTTACTTCTATTCAGTTTTGGATGTTATTGTACTATAATTGTTACATATCGATATTTGTTAAAAACATTTCTATTTAATCAACAAAGTAACTATAAAATATTGTTATTTGTCTGACAGAGTTCTAGTTAAAATTAGGAAATATTGAAAAGTGATTCATTTCGAAATCTCGTTTCATTCTAAAACTCACTCATTACCTAAACTATCTTATACTTTCGTTCTTTAAATAAATTATTTAACCATAACCGTAACTATAATAAAAATATAAAGATTATTACTGGAAAACTAACGAAACCTCATAAGTCTGGTACCCTATCAGCATATATAAAACATACAAAAGACCTCATTAACAAGTCATTCCCGCCAATTTCCTCCATTTTTGCCCCTGAATTCAATGAATTCATTATACCGAATACTAATTTAAAATCCATCTTTATCCGATAAAGACACGAAACGGAAGTCCTAGCGCGCATATATAGCTATGAAAAACCACCGCGTGGGCGGGCACAAGTGCCGAAGGACTGCGCGCGTGAGAAAGCGCCCAGGGTAAAAAAATAAGAAAAAGAAGTGCGCACGGAAGGTATTCGAATGTAAAAGAAGCTCCACAGCAAGACGCCATTGTTTATCCGGTTATTCCGGTCTCTCTCTCTCTCTCTTTCCGCGCACGGGTTTTAATAAGGACGTTTGCGCGACCCATAAAAACGCAAAGCAGGCCGTGGTACTCGAATGAATAAGGCATGTTTCTACTCTCCGCCCTCGAGTTTACGACTTATAACAAATCACGGATACCGTAGTTATACGCACCGAAGCGTAAAATAAAAGTTTAATTAACAGTACATTTCGATCGCGTGTAAAGAGGGAATTGGAAGCAGGCGATTGTCAGAGAAAGTGGGAGAGGGAGTTACCATTCCTCTCTACGTATATAGACGTATGCTGCGAGCTTTTACAGTCGTCGGATTCTCTTTGGCGACTACGCGAATCCTGCTTCATAGTCTGTTAGGGAAGTCATTGGGCCCCTCTTGTAAGAGCAGAAAATTTTCAGCACGTGTAATTGCGTCGTTCTCTCAATTAATTACTCATACTCGGAACGGCTTTTTAAATCCCCTTAATCCAACGACGCGCAGGACTACGTTTATTTTACAGCCTTTTAAGACGACTGTTCCGCGTTTATCCGCGAAAATAAACACGGGGATTTCATTTTAAATTTAAATCGAGAAAGAGAGAGGAGCACTTTGGGCAATCCCTTGATAAGAACTCGCCTCGAAAATCGATCGACCTTTTACTTTCTCCTCAAATTAACCCTCCATTCCCGCCGATCTATTCGGGTTTGCCCTATTTTAGAATGCCGAATATTCTGAGGTTTTGGGGTTGTTTTCAGAAACACAAATGTACCCGATCGGGGTGTCTCATAAAAACCGGATACTCGACACATTTGTTCGAAAAAGACACTTGCCGACCCTTTATGAGTCTTTTCATTTTCTTTTTCCCTTTCAAAACTTACATTTTCATGCGCTGATATGAGAATATCGATTTATAGAAATTTTTTAAAAATATTAAATTTGAAATGATTCTAACTATTTTATTCCAATTTGAGTATTGAAGCGTTTATGTAGATTAAAGTAAAAAAGGTTTTCAATCAAATTTGTTCTTTCTTTGATTGATTTCTTTTGTGAAGAATTACATTCAAACATATAGTAACAGAAATAGACTTTTATTTTCATTTATCTAAGCAATTGAATATGACTATCATTTGTCTATACTTTATAATTCTCAATTTTTTAAACAATTTAAAATACCGTAAAAAATTAAGAAGCAGTCTTTCCAAATCAATAGATAAACCCTAAAATAGAAAAACAATGAAATTCTTTACAAAACGAGCAGCTAAACAATGAATTCCCTACACGCGTTACTGAAAACAATACGGCAAACCATTTGCCGCATTCGATCCCTCCTCCCCTAACAGCAACGTGCCAAACAATTCCACAGCTATACGCCACCCGAATTGATGTACCTTCAATTTCCATCCTACGAAGGCTGCTGCGGCATTCCCACGCGCTTATACCAGCTACACTCTCGCTACATATACCCATATAACGATGCCTGAAAAGCGTCGTACTTTAATCAGCCTGAAAATCGAAGACTTATTAGCATCGCCACAACCCATCCTCTTCTCCTACTTCTCCTCCTCCTCTCATCACTCCAATCCGCGTATATTGCCCGGCTATCGACCAAAAAAAAAGAGAAGGAAAAAAAAATGGAAAATTCCCATTCATCCAGTGAAGGCACTCACACGCGCGTGCTGAATATTTTCGCGACCCGCGTAATTAAGAGCGAGTGCGCACGCACACATGAGTATAATAGAAAAAAATGAGCATATACGCGTGCGCGCGAACGAACGATCGCACAAAGAGACGAGGATTTAGGCGCGGGCATAAATTCGCGAATGCAGTGGTATATAACGCCAACGTGAATTCCACGTGTGTGAATGTAAGTAGTTGGATGAATGAAGGGAGATCTCTATGTGTGAATGTCTTACTACACGTGACCGCTGAATGGGCGAATTTGTTGGGTTGATCGTGTCAAGTGCAGTGCGTCGTATGGGTATATAGAGCGAGAGAAAAGTTTTTTATGATGAGTTGGTTAGTCCGGTAATAAAAAGAAAATCAATCGTGCGGTTGCGCTGTATAGATATGTTGAACTGAATTGGTAGAGTAACAAAAATCTAATTTAAGTTAAATTTTTTTGTCAATATCGGCAGTCGTGTTGGAAATTTTCCTAATGATAAAAATAATCATTAGGTGTTACGGAACTACGGTAAACTTGATTGTACTAAAATAGAGTAAAGGTTAATTACAATTTTATTTATACACATATTGCCTGACATGAATAACATAAACTTCTTCTAAGTTTACATTTTTAATAATGAATACAAAAAAATGTTATTTTTCACGTAAAATTCCATATTGTTATTTATATACACAGGTTTAACAATAATTTCTATCGCTTTTTATAAAAAAAAAAAAATAATGTGGTTTACCTCGTACGCAACTTTTCCAAGAAATAAATCAAACAAAAAAAAAACCCCACAGAGTCCGTTTTAAAAGCACATACATATTTCGCATCACGACGCACGCACGCACGAGCAAAGAAAATAAACTTCATTTAAAAGAGATATTTTCACATTAGTATACTTATATAACAAAAAAACAAAAGACTACTCACGGCAAACAGATTTTGTCCTTTCGCACGCAGATACATCTCCCAAAAGCACATTTCTCTCTCTCTCTCTCTCTTTTTCTTTTATTCTCCCCGACCGCACGAGACATCCATTTCCCTCCATATATACACACAGACATACACACACATACGTGGGCGCACAACCTACAATGACTAGTTATTTCTCGCGGTGTATTTTTCTCTTTTTGTCGCGTCGACGCGCGTGGAAAACTGCCAGACCGCCGAATTAAATGACACACACAGACATATATATACACACCTTGCGCACACAAAACAATCATCGATTACGCGCTACACGAGCTTCTGTGTGTCTGCTCTCGGACCACTGACTTTTTTCTAAAACGTGCGCAACGACCTTGCGTCACACACACACACACACACACACACATACATGTATTCACACACATATACACGCGTACCGCGCGCGAATAGGATATAACGAGGGCGCGGGCTTTTACGGGTATGCCTCGCGCAAAAAGGTATATAGACCGAAACTCTCCTATACGTGTGTGTGGGTGGGCGGAGGAAAAAAAAGACATCAAGTGGTGGTGGGATGGGGAGGGAACCGAGATAAAGGCGATTAGTCACGATTCGACGAGCGAGAGGACATTACGGAAAATCGACCGAGCGCGAGCGGCACGTAGAGAGCGGCTCAGAATTACGCGTGGAAAATCCTCGGTGTATTGCCCGTGGGGAACAAAGAAGAGCCGGCGTGTGCCGCGCGCGCGCGATTGAATTACCGTTTCTTAGCCGCTTAATGGCTTCGGTATAACGATGTAATGAGAGTTTCGCCGATGCGCCTGCGGATGATTTGCCCTTGTGGTTAGTACTACTATATATGTATATATATATATATATATCTACGCTAAGAGCGCTGATGATGGCATATTGGCTTTTTTTTTTGTACCTTCATTCTTTTTCGAAGGATTTCGAAAAATGCTCGAGCTTTTCCCTCGGGTTCTTTGAATTTTGATGTTGAAGTATAGTATATAGAGATTTTTTACCTTTGAAGGTTGAGGCTTTTAAAATTGTTCGGATGAAGGAGAACGCACTAAAATGATAACTTTCTTTTATCATTAAAAATTAAAATAAGTGTCGTAGGAAAATAATTTGTTATAGTTATCCATTGAATTTCAAAATTAAAATTATAATTTTAAATTAATGTAGAAATCCTACAAACAAGGTAGAACTGTATGTTCGACTAAAGTTTCTACAGGAAGGTAAAAAAGACTATCCAAAAGTTAACATAATAAAATTCGCTCAATGTAATGGTTAATTAAAACATTACTGCCAGAGGTAACACAAAGCCACAGGACGCACAGTGCTGCTTCACTGAGAGGAAAATTAAAAGCCCATCCGTCGAAACCAAATTTTCTCGTTCACTTTCATTCGTGAAACAAAAGAACGGAAGGAAAAGCGGAGTGGCGAAAAAAAAAATTGTACCGCAAAATTTTTTTTTTACACGTAAAGCGAAGAGATCACAGGAATTTTTCAGAAGCATGCACGCATGAGTTTCGAAATTCAATGGTCGCCAAATGAAATTCAAATCCACGCGCGGGTTTCGAATTACGTGCGTTTTTCTTCTCTTTCTTTCTTTTTTTTTTACCTATGCACACCCTCATGTACCCGTTGTTGGCCAATCGATCGCGCCACGTATATGTTTACATGTATATAGTGTACATATAGGCGATACTGACTCGCCGCGCGTTTGATCACACGTCTGCGACGGCGGGCACAAATGTTTCAATCCATCTCCATTCAGGCAAATAAAATTCCGGTCGGTCGCTTCAAAAGGAAATAGAGTACACAGATAAATGAAGGCCGATATCTTCGGAGACGCGGTATGAAGATGCATAAATAATGATTTTATTTTCCCGTATACACCCTGGTAGAAAATTAACCATTTTCGTTGGTTAACATGCTAATCAAATGGAAGCATTTTCGACCTAAATAAATTTC
>JAYJLV010092641.1:0-12914 GCA_036873485.1 Torymus texanus | reverse complement strand
GTCCCCCAGTTCGTATAAAATATAGTAATTTTTACTACATTTGTATTAAAATTTAATATAACATTTCTCTCAGTGTAGATAAAGTGGCACTGACGGGGAAGTACTAGTGTCCAGTGATAGAAGGAGCGGCTGTAAATTTGTTTGGTAAGGTTTTTATGATTCGAAGCGATCTAGGGAATGGAAAGTGTGTTGAGGCGCAAGCGTTTCTTTGAGGATTAAGAGGTAGAGGACAGAGAGGTTGGTGCGTATAAGGTGAGGGAAAAATACATGAAAAATATACATGCTCTTACAGTGGATCTATGTGAACAGATTAATTTCTGGCTAACAAATTAAGTTTTATGTTTTAATCATTCGGTATAAAAATAAAATTCTACGTACAATTTCATAAACTGAATAAATTTAAGAGTTGAATATTATTCTTCAACAGTCGCTGTGATATCCTGCAAAAATATATGCAGCTCCTCAATTTTAACATGTTTGTGTTTCCATCAACCGACCTTCACGTTATCGTTAAATTGTAAGGGAAAATTTAATATTTTCCATCTTATCTTGAAAATTGTGCACTCATAAAAGTAAAAAAGCAGCTCGTGCCAGCGGGACAAACGAAAATAATTGATGCAACTATATATATACCTGTGCCGATTTCACAGAGAATTGTGAGATGTCCGTTATGCAGTAGTCCGTTGGCCTTGTCCAAAATGACGTCCCGTTTGATAAAGTCGGCGCATCCGATACCCTTACCCCGCTGTAGCTTCGTCACCTCGACCCTGCGCTCGTTATGTTCCTCAAGCTTGTCGCCGACTATCGCAAATCTGGCACGCACGTCGATGGTACCCTCAACGCTGTTCGATAGGAGAAACAGAAAGATGGACACGTACTCCCGGTGCTCGTCGTCACGACCTCGAGGATAGAGGAGCATCCGCCAGCGGTGCTCACCGTCGGCGCCTGCCGACACAATCGGCGAGTCGACGACCTCGCCGTTCTTCTTGCGGCAGATGCAGAAGTTGTTGATCGTCCAGGTGTACGTCGTTACGGATTGGACGACCTTCACGTGGCCGTGGCTGTAGCATGTCGCGCTGCCGCCGTAGCCATTAAGAGAGTGCGAGCTCATGGCCGACAGGGTCGTCGATCGCTCCCAGTGGTGCATTAGAGTGCGAATGTGGAATTTCGGTCTTACTCGGTGTCTTTAACTATTCGTATGATTACTATAGATATCGTTGTCTGAAACATGACGGTAAAAGCCGTAAGATTGGGAAAAGCAAGCAAGTTTAATTGTGAACATAGCAGCTCTTAAATGTCAAGTATAATTCACATGTGTAGCTTCAAAGATTGTAATTAATAGGTGAGAAAACTATGACATCTTTTGTAATTTATTAAATTTCAATAAATCTTCACTTCAAAATCTGTCCCGCTGACCCAATAAATTTCCACTTTACTCCCATCTTACGATACACGATATATTATATATATTAAATAATAATTTTTTATTTATTGTTATTCTAAATTCAAATACACTGCTTAAAATACACTAGTACCAGTAGTACCTATATTTTTCGGCACAACCGCTTCTCGGGAGAGCCTTATATTTTAAATCAAAGATTAACAATTTTCATTTAATAATTTATCTTAATATTGATAATTTAATTTAACGACAACAATTACATCGTTAAAAAATGTTATTTGGAATACATACTTTCCTAAAAATTCGATATTATATTATTTTGTATATAGTAAAAGCATGTGTTACAAAAGTTAAGAAAATGAACTCTTATTTGTAATATTAATTTCAACCACCAGAAATGAATTCTTAATACCCGATCAAAATTAGTTTTCCAACGGCGGCGAATTTTTCTTTCTTAGTAAATCGAATTTAAAATATTGCATGCGAAATCTTTTTACTGACGAAAAATTTTTTTATACAATGCTCCGTTATTGATAAATGTAGTGTTTTTCTATCTCAATTTTGAGTTAAAAAAAAATCATTGGTACGTTGTTGTCCCAATGTCCATTTTAAATTTACAGTGTGCCTAAGTGACATTTTCTCAAAATTCAAAACTAAATAAAAAAAAGAAGATCCCTGTAATCGTTGGTAACGAGTAGCACTACTCC
The DNA here is from genome assembly GCA_036873485.1 of Torymus texanus. Classification (NCBI taxonomy): domain Eukaryota; kingdom Metazoa; phylum Arthropoda; class Insecta; order Hymenoptera; family Torymidae; genus Torymus; species Torymus texanus. Next base: position 10,805 of record JAYJLV010092641.1, on the reverse strand, counting down.
CATCGACTCAATACAAACGATCGGAAACGTTTAATGGTGTAAAGTTTTATTTTTAAAATAATTCACCCAATAAAGTATAATCAATGTATACTCGTTACTGTAAATAAACTGATATTTTTAGAATTCAGCAGTCAGAGAAAAATAAAAAACTAAGTATGGTTATTTTTAAGAATTTACTTATTGAATTTAACATACCTATATATGAACCCGAATGAAATTCTTATTGTAAAACTAAAATTGGTACCGTGCTTTGTCTAGATAACTTATATTATCAAAGTCCTACTTTGATATTAAAAAAAAATCCAAAAGAGATTTCTAATCATAAAATCTTAAAAAATATATTTGTTTTTGCAAAGATACATTTCTCATGTTCTCCGTCACGTCTATAATCTTTTTAAGTAAACTATTAAATAACTATATAACTTAAGATCATGAAAATAAATTTCCCGCAACTAGTTTACAATTGAAATTGGTAATATTTATGAAAGTTCCTACTGAAATGTTATAAAACATAACTTATATTGCCTCAAATGGCTTAATTAATTTAGAACGAAATTTCATATTAGTAAATCGATAAATAAGAAAAACCAGAATTGTATCCCTTTACAGAATCAGCAATAGATCATAAATAAAAATAATTCTAACCATACCTTAGTAATTATTACAATCAGTCTTCAATTAGTCTTCAATCAGTCTTCAATCAGTAAACCATAAACGTCAAGAATCACCAGATCACTATCACCACTCTGAATTGTGGGATCCGTCAAATTACTTATCCATCAATTGTTTCTTAACAGCGATACGTACACTGAATATTTCCAATTGAAAATGATTAAAGTCCAGCTGTATTTCGTGTTATAAATGTACAACGACAAACGACGTTGCCTCCTGCCGTAGACGCTATACTCTCAAAACTGTCGTGGTTGCGGCCGGCTATTATTCGCGCAGCAACGATGCGTACATGACGATCAGCCGGGCGAGGAGGCGCGCGCAAGCGCAACGCTCCGCTCCTCTCGCGTATCGGCGTATGTACAAAAGACTATATACAAAAGGTCGAGAACCTTAAGCAGACACGTCTACAATTGTTCTCTGCTGTAGTTAGTTACTCGTGGTGTTTTTTGTTTTTTGTTTTTTTTTTGTTTAAAGTACAAGAGAAAAATTAAAACAAACTGAATAGCAATTATAAAGCCTGAATTAAAACATACAGCTGTGTGCAATTGGGAAGGTTGAAATTATATTTTGAATTTGTAATTATTGGTGAAATTTCAAAATTTTATGAATTATACACGACTTATAGAGATTAGAGATTGGTGAAATTAAGAAGTATTTGCGTTCGTAATTTTAATTTGTAGTTTGTGTTACCGGAACTGTACTGCTTTACTTGCTATTGCAGAGACACACTAATGTCTACATCCGAAGTTATGTATACACTACTCAACTGGAAATCTATTTATGGAGTGAAGTAGACCCTGCTTTGGTATCATAAGAAGTTTAATCGATTTTTTCTTTGAAACATTCTTATATGTATAATGGGTGTTTTACCTATCGCAAAATATAATGAAATAAAATTAAATAGTACTTATGAGGGGTGCAAAATTGTGAAAATTCACGAGTAGAACATTTTTGTTATTAATAGTATAAGTGACTTCATTGCAATATGATTATATTCCTATAATTATAGTGACTTTTGCATATTTATAATCTTATGAAAGCCTCGCTGTAGCAGGTGATTTTATTCCTGTGGTAAGATATATTAATAAATATTTTTCATAATAGATAACAAAAAAAAATTATATCTAGTACTTTACAGGCATCAATAAACTTGTAATTCTATCTCATTAATTTCAATTGGTGTCTATTTGAATCAATGACATTTGAAAAGCATTCGTACTATCTACAAATACTCATAGGTTTACAGCCATTATTAAATATCATTCTGGTTGAAACGGTCTGATAAAACCAGATACAAATGGTACAGAAACCTAATATCCTAAGCGGTTTTTGCACCCGAATTTAAATATTTTTATTAGTTTTTATCGGACCTTTTCAAGCGGTAAGATTTTCTCCTATGCTGCTTTACCAAACATGGTATTGTAACAATTTTATTTATCATCTTTCAATAAATCATGCAAATACACCTAAATTCCATATTTCAATGTCTCATATTGCCAATCGCCTGACTATACGTCGTACAATCCTTACACTTTACTGGCGTTCCTACTGGTCCTGCTAGATGTATCACTTGTTGCAACGAGAAACAGTCCGTAAGTTCACTGGGTTAGTGAAATTTTTCTCAGAGCCAGCGGGCACAGAGACCAGGCTGAAAATACTTACTAAAGTGCTTCTCGATGTTCAGGATCCTGTGCGTTGTCATACTCGTCGTATACATAAATAGTTGAATGATACATCGTTAAAAGTCCCAAAAGTTTACTTTCCACTACGTCTTTCTTCGGGAAAATATTATTTTTTTATAACACATGAGTCTTTAGGACTCATGCTATTGAATAAATTGATTTTGATAAATTTGGTGGGTTTTGATCTATTGAATAGATATAACTGAAAGTATTTGCGTTGTACAATAAAAATATAAACAGTCAACGGAAAGATTCAAGTAAACAGAAAGAGCTTTGATTTTCCTTATATGATCCGAACGTAGGAAAATATTGGTTATAGTTTGAAAAATGATCAAAAATGTGCTGGGTCAAACTTGCTGCATTTCTTTATCAATTATACGTACATCAATTGAAGACTGAGTAATCAAAATCAATTAATATTTTTCAATGCATTATACTGCTCAAATGGGAGTTCTATTTATTTTAACTGTTATTGTAATGTGGTAGAACGAAAGTTTTTAAAATCATAATAAACAAAATAAACGCTGACAGTTTTATCAAAATAACGTAGAACTAATATTAAATTATTCGTATCTTGCAAAAGAGATCCAAGAGAAGAAATTAACAGTTTTCCATTTCATTTAAGAATCGAGTCAAGAATCATATCTTTAAGGACCGTCAAATTCTGTTTCTGGCATGTCTGGTGATCTGCTATAGTTCGGTTTAAAAGAATATACATTTAGTGGAAAACTGAAATATGAAATGGAAAATTGTATGATAAATATAGAAAAAAACAAAAACAAAACTAAATGTAATTTAAAAAAATTGCGACTAAACAATAAATGGAAAAGTCGCATGTAATTCTTGCCAAATCAGTCAGGTAAGCCGGAATCCGTAACCCTTACGTTTTTACTAACAAGTGCCAAGATTTTATCATAGAATTTTGAATGCTCCTTCAAAAAACCAACATATTTTTTAAAGATAATTATTTATCATTATTTTTGTCTTCTGTTATCTATTTTTCATAATCAGAGTTCAACTTTTGATTAGGATTACGTTTAGTCGATCATTTCTGTTATATTACATTTTTTTTAAATTTCGAGTTTAATAAATTAAAAATCATTTTCGGGTATAATTGATGTTATATACTCGTGACTTATTCTCGAAATCAAAATAAATATCATCTTTCAATAATTGAAGCCACAACAAACATGAAAAACGCAAATATTATATCGATTTGTCATTACCATTTTCTAATGATCTATAAGAAAAATTTTCTGAAAAATAATACACTCAAATTCATTTTAAGTTATGTTATTACTTATATGAATTCATTATATGAATATTAAATAATTGTTTATATGAATACCCAAAGATCATGTGTAGATTTTTCAAAAATATTTATTTACACAAATACATTTAATAAAATGCCTATTTTAACTTAAATCAAAAATATTGTAAGTTTCATATAGCTTTGTATTGCTGAATATTGTGACTATGCATATACATGAACATAATTTTCGTAGAAAATATTAATTTCTCTATATTTCAGATACCATGATACAGATTTGTTAAAAATGTATAAGACGTTGAAGATTTTTTATGAATTTTCGTATCAAAGACACTTTGCACCGTCGCTTTATAAAATAATATTTGATTAAATAGTCACTCGATTCAATTTTGCGAGTATTTGATTTTATGAATAAAATCAATTTGGAGTCTAAATATATGATATAATATAACTTAGTAGTAAGTAAATTTAATAAATTATGCACTCTATAAAGATGAAATTATCGAAAAATACTTGTTTATAGATAGTTTTGTTTCTTTATAAGTTAAAATTGATATCATTTAGAACGGGAAACTAATTATAGCAATATTTTCAATATTGTACGAATGTTACTAGTATTTTTATAATTTAAAATAAATAAATGAGGCAAATATTAACTTAAATAACAGCTTTGTATTTTCCGATAATTAAATATTTTTCTTTCCAAATTATAATTTAAGACTATAGTCTTAAAGAACTTAATTTTAAAAATTAACCTACTATCAATAACTTTAGTAACAAAGTCGACGCATACAATAATTACAAATAACTCGAAACTTCTCATCACTTGTCTCATTCAAAAAACTTTTCGAAACATTTTTAGCAAATTGATTTGACTTCGGAAGCTCTTGAAAGATCAAATTTCCATAAAACTTCATTCTTTTTTCTTTTTAATAATTAACATGCGCTTAATAAGAAAGCAACAAAAATTAATTTAATAAGTCTATGCATTAATATAATAGATTATATGATACTAAGAATTTTATTTGTCTTAAATAAAGAACACCTAAATGATTCTAGCACTGCAATTTTCATTAAAATATCTTATTGTTTACGTAAGTTGTTTACATACTTAAAACTGAGAACCTAAAACTACCATAATTAGGATGATTTTCAGATATAAAAATAATAAATGGCTCTTTCAATGTGAATGTAAAAAAGAAAATAATTTATTGACTTTAACGAATTCAGTCATTTTCTAAGAGATGTAAATCCTAAATATGGCAACTTTGGCATCTATCCACTATCTAGTTAAAAAAAAAGAAACAGAAACGAAGATCAACAGTTTTTATTACAGTACTTCAATAATTTAAAAAACAAAAAAAAATTGCCGTAGTTCCAAAATTAATATTTTTTACATGTTTCCAAGTTTTGTAATAGACAAAGAGAATATAATATAATTTTTTTTTCCAAAACGTTTTTCTCAATTTTTGTATTAATCGCTGACCGTTTGATAAATGTAATTAAAGCTATCAAATACCTAGTAGTCGATATTAAATGTGATATCAATATTAGTGTTATTCCCTAAAATTATTCATTGTTTGATATTATTAGTGTCGTAAACTATATTTACAACTGAACAACAACTCTTGCTCGCCTCAGACAACTGTATATAGTTCCCGAGAACAGAAAATAAAACGGAAACTCAACGAAGCATTTTCGGGGTGGTCGAAGAGTCGAACAAAGCCAATTTTTATTTTCATTATGTTTTGTTTTGTTATTATTACAAATGTACTTATCTACGTAAGACGACTTAAATTACACATATTTTAACCGATTTTTGAGAATGGTCTATTGACTCTTTGATTGATTCCATATAGCAGAGCCGCTGAAAAAGGTTGATGTAACAAAGATATAGGCACGCAAGCAATTTCACTTAATAGACTTTTTTGTCGCATAATTATTATTTGGAATTTACCTGTTGTTGGTCGTATTTTTTTAGAAACACTTTATTTATTTCATTTTATATATTTTTACAATCTATCATCTATCATTAAATAAATTATTCTTCGGGCAAAAATAATATCGTATGTACATTAATTAATACTTAATAATTAAACTCGTAAATTAGAATCACCAGCGTGCCTATTCATCGAATATTTAAGCTCTTTTATTATTTTGAAATTGATGCCTTTTTACGTCAATAATATTTTTATCGACATCAATAATTATACAAAAGTAACAGACGTACGGTACGGTCTACGTTTCATATAAACTAGCCTGTTTGCAAGTGAATTGCAAGAAAATGTGAGCTTCCAATGTCACAATACTATGCTTATAATCCAATGCAAACGTCAACTGTTTTTTAAATTAACTAAACATTTGAATACATGTAACCATATGCATACTGTAAGTCACTTTTATGATATAATTGATTCTATAACAAGGATTAATTTCAAAACAATGAAAGGTTCCTATGCATACCTTACTACAAATTCAACGAGCTCGCAACGCTTCAGGTGGAAAAAATAACAAAGTGGAAAAAGATTTTTCCCGTAATAAAGGGAGACATGACTTCTCAACGTTCTCCTGTGCTCACAAACGACACTTATATGCTACTACTGCGTGTTCCTGTATATATGTGCCTTGCAATGTACATTCAAACCATTAATCACAGAATCTCACCAATTTTATAAATTTATTTTTCTTTAAAAATCTCATCTATTTAAAAATATGAAAAGCTATTTAATAGTGCAATCGTAAATATAAGTGTGAATTTCCCTACACAGGAATCATCAATATACATTTTTTTTTAGCGTCATTTACATGAGATCTAATATTGTAATACATAATGTTCTTGTAATTTCTATTGTATTAAGTGATAATAAATGAATGATCAACAACTTATTTAAAAATTTCATAACTTTGCTCTTTCATTAAATTAAATAGATGAGACAGAACGTTTAAGTGTAAATGTTTATAAAATGACATCTGCAATTAACGGTTCATTTTTCATTATAGTTTACATTTTACTCATGGAATAGTAAGTATGAAAATTGAGCGATGCTCCAATCCACACAAATTAATTAACTACTTTTGTTTATGAGTCTGGCCATGTATGTTTTAATAAACTGCAGAGAGACGAATTACACAGCATCGAGTTCTCCATTTACGTGAAACGAAACACCAATTTTTTTAAATTAAGAATGCTGTTTATATATGTATGTATGTATATATATATATATATATATATATATATATATAAAAGTCATTTCATATTCTTACAGAACTTCAATGAATCACATTCGTCCCTTTCTGTGTTGAGAAATGCTAATAGCGAAGAAAACTTTACATCTTTAAAGCATCAGTACTTATATTTTTCTGATGAAACAGTAAAATGAAATCGTCATATTTTGTGTAATGATTCGATGCTCTTTAGAAAATTTCATTCTTCACTTTAACTTTTCTTTCCAACACTCTAATTTATTAGACTCATTGTTAGGTTGTAATATGATATTTATAATAATCTACGTATTGATAAAAGGAAAATATGTTCACACATCTTTCATAATTTATCATATACATAATTACATGGTCAATTTACTGCAAAATAAGAAGCGATCGCGCTTATATCATATTATTTAATGGTACAATTTGTTTGAGTTCTAAACGCTTTTCCTTTCTCGGTATGTCGCATAGGTCAATAAAAAAGAATAAAGAAAAACCTTACTAAAACTTTGTTGAGCTGGGTAACAGAAAAGCTAATTATAGCCTTCTCCTTCAGCCCTTTCGACGAAAAAACAGCATAGTATTTTTCCTTCATCCCTTCAATTCCTACAAGATTGCACATGTAACGCGGATCGACGTAAAGAAACTAAAAGTTATGCGTATTAATATTTTTCAACCGGGTTCTCGTTGTACGCTGTTTACAGCATTCAATTATGCTACAATGTGTATATTCAAATGTATATAACTTTAAGTATGCGCATTCATTATATAGGTATATAATTATATTAACAAAAAATGTTTCCTTAAGAATGTGCATTTGAACATCATTAATAACCATTTTTATTTACGAATAAACGAATATTAAAAATTTTATAGTAAGTCCGAGATTATACATATCAAAAATAACTTATACAAAATACATTAATTTAAATGTCCATTATTAATTAATATTTTAACTTAAATAACATAACTTATTATAATATACTATTAATATATGAAACGTTCATTTTTAAGAAATAAATCAGAAAGGTAATCCGTTTTACATAGATATAACTACGAACTACTATTTGAAAACCTTGTGTGTGACGAATTCTCTAGGGAATTTGCCTATTTGCATTTATATGTTAAACAAATTCTTTAAAATTAGTCACGGACTTTCTATAAAAATTTTCAATATCGATAAACGAAATTAAGGATATTTCTTTCTTTTATAACTGTCCATTTGTAGCTTTACTCGTTTCTCTTCACCGTTTTTTTAGTCTCTTGGCAATAGAAGTTTATAAAAAAGACACTACTTTTATTAGTAAAGATATCGAAATAACAATTTATTATAATCAAGTAAGATATAACAATAATTACATTGAAATAAACAAAGGCAGCGATTCCTTTTTTCTTTTTCGGTTATTATTTACTTAAAATTAAACTTGAAAATTCTTTACACGATCACGCTCGCGTTCACTGACAAATTTTTGTCCTTATCACACTTTACGCGCCACCTAACGTATGGGATAATATAAGAAATACTTATAAAATAATTCAAAAATATTCCCAATTGTAGAATTGGCGCTTTTTTGTTTGATGTCACATCGTAGCACAGAAACAGCTCTAGTATTAACTCATTAGGCAAATGCCAGATAAGGAACCATCACAAAAAATTTGATTTACTTATGTTGTACTCTTACAATTTACCTTTTTTCAAAATTCTTTAAAAAAAAATAATAAATAAATAAATAAACATTATTTTGTTACAATTACATTTATATATTTTATAGTAAATACATTTCAGAATAGCTTCTATAATATATAATATGAATATTTGCAAACTACTACACCAATAATAACTTTAAACAAACAATAGTTTAAAAATGAGAAGAGTATATCGACGGTGTCTACGAAGACTATTACTCCTGAACTATTTGCAGCGAAAGAAATTATTCTTCGATGTATGCTGACGAAAACTATTATTTCTGTTTTCGTGCCCGCGAAGACTATCACTCCTGAACTATTTGCGGCGAAAAAAATTACACTTCGATGTATGCTGACGAAAACTAATATTTCTGTTTTCGTGCCTATGTTTTCTATTATTAATTAATATTAATATTGTTTTCTCATAGAGAAAGCTTGTTACCGGCAAACAAAATTTTTCTTTTTTCAGATTTCGACTCAGAAGTGCATATTATGTTGGCTCAAAAAGTCCAAAAAAGTAGTTTTTTATAGTCTTCGCTGGCACAAAAACCAAAATGATAGCTTTCACCGCCACATATTGAAAAGTAATTTTATGCGCGCCCTGTGTTAGGAATGATAGTCTTCGTTGGCAAAAAAAACCAAAATGATAGTTTTCGTCTCCATGAATTAAAAAGTAATTTTATTCGCCGCGCTTTATTGAGAAGTGATAGTATTCGCTGGCACAAAAACCAAACTGATAGTTTTCGTCTCCACACATTGAAAAGTAATTTTATTCGCCGCGATTTGATAGGGGTGATAGTTTTCGCTAGTACACAAATTATAATAATAGTTTTCACTGCATATATTCAAAGTGATAGTTTCTCCACATTTTTTAGAGTGATAGTCTTCGTAGGCACCGTCGATATATTATACATACATCTCTCGATTATCCTTTTTATATCGTTATTTTCGTTTTTTCTATCTATACCTGAGATTTTATGCTCCAATTTATTAAATGAAGTTTGAATATAAAAAATGTTTAATTTAATCAACTTAATACTTTGTACAGAAAACCATAAAAATTATGACGTTTCAACACAAGCAAAAAAACATAATTTTCAAAACTTTGTATCAGGCGTTTGGTAAGAGCGGCAAAATTCATCAAAAAATATTAGCAAGCTGTCGCTATGCTGCCAAGGCAACATCACCAAAAATTAATCGCTTCGCGGATCTAAGATCTCTCGCATACGAAGTTCTCATCTATGACACAACCATGAATATCCTTTTGTTATCGGCACTTTTATCGGTATTTGAGCACATCCGAAGGGACGCCGTTGCATTTCATGCCTTTCGAGCACTCGTACAAAGAGAGAAAGAAGGGAGCTCACGCTCATGAACCATCTCTCATATAAGAGTGATTGCACTGATAAACGTGTGAAAACATGTCGTTTGCGCTCTTGTTCAATAAACTGCCCGAAGATTATATAATTACAAACATGATCTTTTTTATTACTAAATAGAAAAAAATCACATATATATAAAACATTATTCTTCGCGCAGACTTTGAATACAGCGGACACCCGACAGTCTTTCACCTCTGAATGGGTGACTAAAACGTAGCTAGTAATAGTTGACTGCAGACATGGGCACTTTCGTTCTTTAGAATCGTCATTCTATCTATCTATCTATATATATATATATATATAGTAATAATAATAATAATAATAATAATAATAATTATAATATTATAATAATACTAATAATAAAGAAAGTAACAAAGTATATAAAGCTAGAGTACAATTTTATTATTTATTTATAGTACATAAATTTTGCAATTTTATAAGCCGAATTTAAATTAATGTCTTACTTTAAGAATAAAGTAAAGTCAGGGCATAAACACGAATTAGTAATCACAATGGCTCATACCTAAATACAGCAATATTTCAAATTACTTTTTTTTACACTGATTTTCGGTGTACATTGTAAATGCCTAAAGTAACTTTTAATTTATTGCTTAAAACAAAGCAAAGATAACAATAACAAATCTAATGTTACGCAGCACTAATATGAAATGAACGAAAGGTGCCCAAACATCCGCGTGAATCCTGAATTCGGAGATCCATTGGAGTTTCTTTGGTAGCTTAGTTGCGTCCCATCAACAGCGTAAACCCCGAGCAGTAGTGTACGTCGAAGTAATGCAGGAAATGCCAAAGCGGCGAGCCGTCGATCGAACATGCTCTCTCTCTCTCTCTCTCTCTCTCTCTCTCTCTCTCTCTCTCTCTCTCTCTCTCTCTCTCTCTCTCTCTCTC
>JAYJLV010092630.1:0-12917 GCA_036873485.1 Torymus texanus | reverse complement strand
ACACACACACACACACACACACACACACACACACACACACACACACACACACACACACACACAGACACACACACACAGACACACACACACACACACACACACACACACACACCATCGCCTTGAACTTCGAAAGCTATATACTCTGAAACGTGCGCAGTTCTACTCGTACTGCAAAACCTGATGCAACGTGTATATATGCGCATTTCCCGCCTGACAACCTCGTTCTCCCCTCCCTCTCTCTCACTCTCTCTCTCTTTCTTTCTTGTTGCTGTACAACCCACATAATACTACTTACCCCCCGACGATAAACCTCACTTTACTGTCTCCCGAAAAAAAATAAGAAGCAGACGAGAACGAGTTTCGCCTCTCTCACTCGTCGGCCCCGCGCTCAATCACACATACATACATACATCTATATACATATACAAATACACACACACACACGCGTATCCCACTTGTACGAAAATATTTATAAACCCGCAGCGCATGGAAAAGAGAAATTTTGTATTACTCATTCCCCCGCCATAGTCTCGCACCACGCTATGCTGTTAATTCGTAAATAATGCATGAGAAAAGCTGCCTTGGCGCGTATAATATACGCTGATATACGGAGAGAGAGAGAGAGAGAGAGAGAGAGAGAGTCGAGTATCTTTATCGGCGGTTCGCGTTGCGCGTCGTCGTCGCAATCAACGTGCGTGTAAGTAGTGCGTCTGTATAACCTCAGCGTCGTCGTCGTCGTCGTCAACGTCGCATCGTCGTCCACGCGCACGCTGATAATATACAAGCCGTCGTCGAGGCGCCCGTGTCTCAGTACGATATCGCGCGCTACGACGAGAGGAGATCAAGAACAGAAAAGACGAAGAAGAAGAAGAAGAAGAATATTTGCGAGAGTATCAAAGCATAGAGTCATGGAAGTGAAGGACAAAGTGGCAATCGTCACTGGCGGCACGGGTGGTATCGGGTTCGCCGCTGTTCTTGCGTTGCTGAAGCATGGAGCTAAGGTATTTTGTATTGTTGTATATATGTGCAATTCTCACGAAAGTGACGAGAAAACTCGAAATGACGGTTTCAAATAATTTTTTTCGAGAACACCTTTGGCGTATGATTTTTCTTGTTTATTATAGTATCTACAATGAAAATATGCAGTTGAACAGAATCCATCGAGTAACTTTTTTTTTTTAAAGCAACTTATAGTTCGAACAAGCGTTTGCATTTTCAGTGATTTTTACCAAAATCTTCATTATAATTAACGCGTTCGGAGTGAAATACTTTCGTGAAACATCTTCGGTGCATAATTTTTCTTGTTTATTATAGTATATTAAATGACTGAAGATGCAACTATAAGTTGCTCTAAAAAAAATAAATCATTCAATGGACGCTGCACAATCTTGGATCTTCATTTTATATACCATAACAAACAAGAAAAATCATGCGCCGAATGTGTGCTCGAAGAAAAATTTTCAAATCGTGATTTCGAGTTTTGTCGTCACTTTTGTGAGAATTGCTGCACATATATGTGATATGATTTTACGTAATAATGTGCGCGCCGAAAGTTATTTTTGGAGTTTGATATATGAAAGAGATTTAATAATAACCGTCGATTGAGGAAAAAACGAGTTTTTTAATCAAAGAATTCGCCGGGTTATTTTTGGTAAAAAAAGCGAATTTAAATAGAACACCTGTCGATATATATATATATATATATATATATATGAGACGCGGTGTTGTTTGGCTACGCATATATCAGGGTTTATAGTACGACCTATATGTATACATACACGAAAAAAAAGGAAAGAAGAATGATATAAAGCTGTGTTGTTGTTGAATGGAGCTTAGATTGCGCGCACTAATTACAATATATTAATCTAACGCAGTACGTAGCGATATTCGACCTGGACTCAGCGCACACACGCGCCGCCTCATGCATTCACAAAGTCGAAGAGGAGTTCGGTCAAAATCGAGCCGATTATTACACATGCGACGTCACGATAACGAGTGAATTTGCTGGTACCGTATATAAACTTATATATACTTATTTTATTAATTTTATACTTATAGATGAATAACTGTGTAACGTTTGTTTTTTTTTTTATTCATCGTGTAGCTCGATATGACGAAATTGTGGGGATGCAGGGTACAGTTGATATACTGGTTAACTACGCGAGTATCACCAACGAGCCTCGAGTGCATCACATTGTTGACATCAACTTGGTAAGCGATCGTGTGTATCACGTCACCGATGTGTATAATTATAATAAAAAGGTCAGAGTTGAAGTGGCGATTCGATGGTAGATAGTGGATTTGTGAGAAAACTTAGCGTTTTATATTTTACACGCGCGCATAATAATTTCTGTAATCTTTCGTATAACAATAAGGAAACATGTATATATATTATATATTTGGTGTTTAGACGTCGGTGATTAATTGCTCGTTGATCGGCATCGACCGAATGGGCAGGCATCATAATGGCAAAGGCGGAGCCATCGTCAACGTAGCATCGATATTCGGCCTGCGGCCGTCGGCAGCTTTCCCAGTGTATACTGCTACCAAGTACGGAGTTTACGGGTTCACGAAAGCTATGCAGGTGATTTGTCGTTAAAGTTTCTTGTGTATAGTGCGAGATTGAGAATAATGAAAAAGATAAAAAAATCCTGGGTTTAGGAGCATAATCAGCATCTGGGAGTACGGGTGATGGCAGTTTGCCCTGGACTTACAGAGACCAGCCTTCTGCATCAGAATCTGAGAGAGGAGACTTTGAATTTCATTCCAGAGAAGTTCTTGAACGAGGCGTTCCAGTGTTCGAAGTATATTCAGCAGTATGTATAGATTTGGTTTTATTTTTTTTTTATGTAGAGTGGAAATGAGAGAAAAATGAGAAATGTCGAAGGAAGCAGAAGAATTGTCGGTTTATAATTATATTAGACTTTACTTTTTACTTTACTTTTTTCCACGATTTTAAACGTTTTCTTTTAAATAGCTAGTTTTTGAAATTCATTTGACATTGGCTTGGGTTTTGTAATCCTACCGAAAATTAAGAAATTTTTTTACAACCCTTAAGCCTATATAAGACGCTATGAGAAAAGATAACATATAATATAATACAAAAAATAAGCATGTAAAAATTTAGAATGTTGGTTTTCTTTCCCATTTTACGAAGTACGTATATTTAGATCTTCATAAATATTCATACAGTATACAAAAATTATTTGAAATATATAAAACTAAAACTGTAACAAAATGAAAGCACATTTTTCAAAAAACATTTTAAAAAATTTAAGAAATCAAAAAATCTTAAGAGTCCGATAATCATACACAAAATTACATTTCCTAGAGTTTAATAATTTTCACTTCAACTTAAGAAATACATTTTTTTTCTAATTGAACTCTATATATTTTAGCCCAGAAACTGTTGGCTCAGCGATTGTAAAAATTATCGAAGAGGGCGAAGCCGGCGCCATATGGGTCTCCGAGGATAACGAGTCACCGTATTCCGTCAAAGACCCAGAATCCTATAAAGAGAGAGGCGTACCTGTTTAAAAGAAAGACTCAGTCGTTTGTAAAAAATTGTAATATTTATTAAATTTTAAAAATTGTTATAGTTGTAAACATGATTATTGATATACATATATACGTTTATACAGAAACGAAATATACAAATTTTTTTTAAATTTCTTATTTACATAATATTGACTATATCTATTGGTTTAGGATCACATTTCTAGCTCGATTGAGTATTGCTATGTATATATATGTATATGTAACGACTAGACGGGAAGTGCCGCGTTTGCTATATCTTACAGTATAAGTTATCTTAGAAAAATTTTATTGCTACTATTGACGGCGTAGCTACGCTAAGTATTTAATACCTCTGCAGTCTTTATTGTTTGGTGTGGTAATAGAATTGACAGTACACTTGATGATATTTTCTGTTTAACTGATAATTCAATCAATAAAATTCTTTTCAAAAACATGGTATAAAATTCTTTTAGGTAAAACTACGTTAGACAGAAAATATCCATCCAAGTTAATACAACTATTAAATTCTCTAGATATAAAAACATTCTTAATTACATAACTTCTATCCTCCCTATCCTTCTTCGAGGCTTAGGTATCGGGACTTCGCTCTCTATAACGAATGTCGCGTTACTCCTCTCCGAGCTATCATTACCTTCACTTCCAGACGATTTCTTATCTTTATGTACTACATAAGTATCATCGCTTTTTAACGATTCGACGTCCAGAATCTCCTCGCTCGGAAAATCCTCTTTGCCATCGACAATTGTATCCAGCGAATCCTTGAACCCCGACTCCGTATCACCATAGTCGTGAATTTTCTCCAGTTCCAAGCGCTCGATGATGAATCTTTCATGGACCGTGGAACGATTAGAATTAGAAGAGTCGTCGCTGAACCTGGATACCTTGCGGTTAAAAGCTGCACTGTCGGAGAATGCTTTAGAGAACTCGGTTTCTCTGACAGTTGGTGAACAAGCGTTCCTCGCACTCTTTGATCTTGGACGATGCTTCTTCGACCTCTTTCCTGCTCTATCTCGGTGCACCTCTGGCAGGTCTTGTAGCTCGAATGCCTCGACTGGCTGTCGAGACAGCCTATCTTCTATTGCAAAGACTGAAGAGTTTCGCGCGGATTCCAGGTCCACAGCAGGGGACTTCTGACTAGTAGCATACATGAGGATCTTGTCAATCTTTTCGATGATCCCATTTAGTCTGTTCATGCTCTTAGCTTTGATGTTCGGGCCAGATTCCATGAACTTTTGCAATTTACCTTTCAAGTGTTTACGAACTTCTTCGTCCTCTTTGAATTCAGATGGTAAATGACTGATGGAGCCAAATTGGCTTATGTTCGTTGATGAATTCAAACTCCTTACTGATAGTTTCTCTAGGTTCCTTCCGCCATTCCTCGTGATTATTGGTTGTTCTTTCATTCTGGCTGTTGAACTTACTGACATGACACTGATCGTCTTAACAAATGTTTTAAGACCGACGTTTCGGCCGTCGGCTTCTCGATCGTACTTCAAGATTTTTACAGGTACCGGTGCACCATAGGTTGAAAAAGCAACCACATGGTCATACGGATGATAGTCCACACACGTGACAGCTTTCTCTGGACTATCAATTTCATAAGTAGCCAATAGTTTACCCGAATCTACGTTCCAGACATTCAAAGTAGAATCCTCGCCACCACAAAAGAGTAAACTCCCACATGGTGAGATACAAGCTGTCACTTGAATTCTGAAATAATTTTATATTCTTAAGTTTTACACGATATAATTTAGTGATACATAGAATAAAACTAATTAATAAGTACCTTTGATTCTTCAATCCTTCAAATCTTTTTACCACAACTCCGCTCATCAGATCCATCAATTTCAATCCATTATTTCTCGAGTGCACCAACAATCTTGATCCCAATGGATGCAAAGCTATCGAATTAATTGGCACACCCTCAATTTCCTTAATTTTAATTTTCCTGGCAATCTGCCACTCCTTTTTAATCGGTGACTTGCGACTTCTTTTAACCGTCCAAACAACGATAACACCTACACCGTCGCCTGTCAAGAACATCTCGTTCTTAGGTTGGAAGCACATAGCGGTAATAAAGCTTTCATGAGCCTCAAGCTCCTGGATTAGTTCGTACTGATGGGAATTGTTGTGACGTAAACGAGCCCAAACGCGTGCCACATGGTCGTAGCACCCAGTGACAATGTAATTGGAGGCATCCAGAGAGAATTTACCGCAATAAACGTAGGCTGGATGTGGCAGTGACTGTTGATATAAATTAAAGTAAATGTAGCAATTAATATCTGAAATGTACCATTATGCTTCTTTAAGAAATTATTATTTACCTGAATAGGTTCAATTATTTTCTCTCGGATATCCCACAATCGTGCGGTCCGATCGGAAGACACTGATAAAAGATAACGATCGTCTTGAGACCAATTCAAGTAATAAATAAAATTTTTGTGGCCAGAAAATCGAACATGGATTTTCCCTTCATCAATCTGACATTAAAAAAAAAGTACCAAATAAGTTCATACTTTACTGAATCAAGTTTTAAATTATATGAAGAATATTTTTGTACCTTATACACTAAAATAGGATAGTCATATTCTTCAGACAGCGCACAAGCCAGGTACTTCCCATCGTGACTAAACGCCAAATGGAAGCAGCCATTGTCACTGGCTTCAGTCTCTATATACATTTCATTTGGTATCTGACAGGACTGTGCTGCTAAACGTGTCCATTTTGGCCTATCCGTTACTTCTTCGATTGCTTTGGGCGATAACAAGTTTTGCGAATCACTACGAATCTCTGAAAGATCGTTGAGATGCAATAATTGCTCGTATAACACCGGTTCGAGCTTTGGTGGGTCTACTGCACTTATAGTCACATATAGGCTGCTTGGGTATTTATCTCTGCTGTTTGCTTTCCACCATTTATAAACCTGTTCAATTTATAACAACGCTTATAACGAAAGTTTAAAAATGAAAAATGAGATATCAAGTGTTGTTGTGTATCTACCTCGCACTTATTTTTAGTCACTTTTCTAAAAGTCTTTCGGGGCCTGTAGAGCTGCAACCGGACTTTCTTATCTACATGTTGGGTTCCAGTTGTTCCAACTGGCCTTAAAAATGCCCATGCCACTTTATACCAACAAGAATCTCTTCCTATATCAACAACAATTCTCATTATTAGTGACTAATAATTTACATTTTTTTTTAAACTAAGAAAAATAATTTTGCTTTACCAAACTGATCATAGCACACACTAGCTTCGGTGAACGTAAGCAGGTCAACGATTTCGAACAACACCAAAGCAGCTCCTTTTCCTTCGATAATCAAATCCTTAAAATTGTGTTCAAAGATTAACTCTTCTTCCCACATTGGCACCATCGACTTCTTTTCTTGGAAATCGAACTTTCCAGTTATAATAGGCTGCAGTAATCCTCCATCGGTATGATCCTTGTTCTTTATTTTCAATAACTCCCCCGTATCAACATTGACAATGTATACTTTCACCATAGGATGCCTAGTTATGTAATCAGCTTCGAGCATGTCTGCTCGATGAACCTTTATAGAAATATACTTAATTTCTTCTTCCACGTCTTCGAGTGGCTTCTTATCTTTCTTTTTGTGTCGCTTTTTTGTTCTTGATTTTGTTTTTCTGCGAGCAGTTGAAACTTCCTCAACTGAGCGAGTAGAAGAACTAGTTGTCTTGCGTCTCGTTCGAGAACTTCGTTCGCTCGCGTTATCTGCGTCACTTCTCTCGTGCCTCGTCAATTTCGACTTTGATCTGGATCGATGGGAATGGTGCGAATCCCTGCGAGACTATTCATAAAATTTATATTGTACAATTAATTATGATTTCATAATGACATAAATGAATAAAGATAATTATTAAAATTGAGACCTACCGTATGCATTTCTTCATTCGTTGATATCGTAGTTTCATCACTGGATTCTTTCCCAAAAAAGTTAGTCGGAATTATTTCAACTTTACTAGAGCTTGACGATCTACGCGACTTTTTCTCCATCACATTTAGAACAGTCTCTTGTTCCTCGTCATCATCATCGACTTCATCTTCCTCGTCATCGTCATCTAAGGATCTTATAGATCTTTTATCAACAGAAGATTTACGTTTAGTACTCGACCGTCTTCGTGAAATAGTCTTTCTTGCCATAAAGTTGGGAGATTCGTTTGTTTCGCTTGGTGATCGATCTCTTGTGTCCGAATTTTCTGTGCTATCGGCACTCGGCTGCAAATAATCCTACACAAAAATGTGTTAAAATAACACATAACAAACAATTTGTTTACAACAGTATAATTTTACCTTCACTTCTTCAATGCTGGGTTTTCTAGTACTCAATTTTTTAGGAACCGGTACTACTTTTTCTTCCTCCTCGCTTAACGTAGACGCACCAGCCTCGATTATCTCCGCACTTGCACTGCCCATTTTTATCTTAGGGCTTTGATCGTTGACCGTTTCTATTCTTAAAACCTCATCGTGGTCCGACGAAAAGCCATCGTTGTCAAATCCTTGCTGAGGCTCTTCCTTCTGAAGACTTTTTGACCTAGGTGCAGCTACTGGTTTTATAGATCTACTCACAAATACCACGTAAGTAAAAAGTATATTTAGCTATAGCACAGAAGCCCCGTCCAAAAAAAAATTCATAGCCAATATATTGCCCATAGTATGGGTAAAATATGAGCCATACTGTTTCCCATATAATGCGTATATCTCTCCCATATTTTATTTTCTTGAAGTATGGGATAAATATAAGACATATGTTAGACATATCATCGCCAAATATGGCCGAAGTTGGCTCCAGCGCCGTGGTGATATTTGGCCCATATTTACCAATACACAGGCAATAACATTTTTTTTTACGCGGGCACATTTTATTAAATAAATATCTTATTAAATAGTTATGTTGTTATAGTTAATATTACCGACTTCAGAATACCATAATAGCCTTCGTTACTTTTTTTACATAAGCATTAATATTTGGAGCAAAATTCCAAGATTTATCTAATCATGTACTTACAACGTAAAAAAATACTTAATTTCAACCAAAAATTCCACAAACTGCAAATTTGTTAAGTTTTTAATAAAATACATGAATTTTCAAAAACTTTAATTAAAATAATGAACAGGGATTTTCATCTATATGCTATACTTTATTGTTTTCTAATAACATCGCAATAGGAAATTGAAGAATTTTGCAAACTTTATAAAAAATTATGTTTTTCGAAAACCATCGTACATCCTATAACAACAACTACCTAAAAATCTGCCTACCCAATCAAACATCCCAAAACATTTTCACTCAACCACCATACCTCGAAGTCTGCAGCCTCGTCAGCTTCCCCGGATCAGCCGTAGCGGACCTCTTCGGTACGACGATCTTCTGTCCGGTAATATTTCTAATCTCCGCGCTTGCTGTTCCCTTCGCCCACTGCCTCCTCTTTGGTTTCTTCTCCACCGACAGATCTTCAACTACCAACTCCGTCGTCATCGTCTCTGTCGTCACTTCTGTCTTCTCCCAGCGTTTGCGCTGACGACCTGACAACTCGCCACCCGAAGTTGGCGGCAACTCGCCCGTCAGTTCATTCCCCGACGACTGGCTATCGGAACCATCATTATCTTCGTCGAAGAAACCATTCTTCGAGCTTCTCTTCATTTGCTCTTCCTGAAACTCCTCAATGAGATCTAGCGATTTCTCGATCGTATCTTCATCCGGTGATGATCGGCGGGCTTCGTTGTCTGACTTTTTCGCCTCATCCGACGACCTTGAAGACACACTTTTCTTAATAACCCTCGCCGATCTAAGGCTTTCATTCTCACAATGCACGTCGACAACGACATCCATCGTCTGCTTCTTCGCTGACTCGGGTGTCTCCACGTTACCATCTACCTCTTTCACTCCTACTTCCACATCCTGGGTCGATTTCGCGCTCTCCGATTTACGGAAGAACCCCAACCTCCGCTTGATGGACTGTGCGATGCTCGATTCTTTCTGGACCGGTGGCGTAGGTTTTGCAGTTTCAATCTGCACAATTGTATTCTCCGATTCCTCAGGATCGGTAATAACGTTGCTGCTGTGACGTTTTTTAGCATTTTTACGTTTATCACGTAGAAGCTTTAAACGCGAACCAAGGTTCTGGTCCTCGTCGGATTTCTCGTCGGATGAAGACTCGTTGGAGCTTTGAATTGCGCGTGATTTCGTTAGCTTCCCGCGTCGTTGCGGTTTTGTTTTCGACGATTTCTGCGGATCCATTGTTTAAACGTGGAAATCTATACACTGGAAAATGTATAATTGTGGGTTTGAATTTTTTAACGTGCAAATTTTTTTAAAATAGAAAAGTTTATCGATCGTATGGATAAGAATACCGCACGAAAAAGTTGTTTCGCACTATATACCCGGTATATAGCTCTATAATTTCGTTATGATTGCTTACGATTACGCAACGAACGAATGAAACTGTACATCATTTTTATCGAACCGTTTATAAACATGTAAACAAAACATCAGCAACACTTCTATAACCGTATATATACAATATTGATAAAAAAGAAACTTCACGACCGCTTTAAAAAATTCTCATCAACTACAAACTTTCCCGCGAAAATTTCGCTATTATGCTAGGATTGCATGAGCCACTTCGTTATTCATACAACCCGTCTGCATAATTTATGAAGCGTCTATCGATTCAACAAATGCTTCCCGCGCTCTCGTTCCCTCTATACTTAAAAATTATTACCATCAACCGTATAGCCTCGTAAGGCAGAGAGAAAGAGCATAAAATGACACTGCGATCTACTTACCCACAAAAATGTACGTATATATAGCGACCGACTGACGCGCATCCGTAAACAAACACACTGTTACTGATGAATTCGCGTGTCGACGGTGTATAGTATCAAATGTTGTGCTGCCGCCGCAGCGCGCCGGTAGCTACGCGACGCATTTCCAATCCTCGATCATTTTATGATCCTCTATACGCGTTGTTGTGTACGTTATTCTATACATAATAGTTAAAAATATAAGGAACCAAACGGCCTGTGTAAGTGTACAAATAAATATACTTTTTTTTTTAACGGTGAGTGTAAACACGCGGCCGGTATCGTTGCCAACGACTGACTGAGCGCCACCGTGAGCGTGACAGGTGTTCGCCTACACACAGGCGCTACAGCGAATATCGATCGACGGCGTCACCGCCGATGCTGGCGAGTAAGAGAGAACTGGAAGCGTTGAACCGGCGCGCAACGTGGTTTATTGCCTAGTGCACCGTTTGTGTAGGTAGGGTAAGAGAGAGAGAGAGAGAGTCATGACGGAACTGTGGAGATAGATAGTGGGTGGACGGTAGGCTAAGTGCAGGTGGTTCCGGGTTGCGAGGAGAGAGAGTTGTGAGGAATTGGTATATGTAGAGTGGAAGTGGAGATATATATCTGTGGCTTTCCGGAATAACAATATATCTGCACTTTTCATGATTTCGAGAAAATCGAGTTTTTAGTTTCGCATCGGTGTTTAAAATCAAGACAAATGAGATCGAATGCAGCACTACATTTATATGATTTCAAATCTAAATGACATTTTTTATCATATATAGTTACTGAACCAATTAGTGATCATGTCTCAAAACTCGACTGTCACTTATATAGTTATTCCGGAAATGAGAACAAATTTTAGTAGTTATATGGTTTTTTTCAGTCTTAATAGTACTTATATTGTTTTTTCATGAATTAATAAAGATGAAGAAAATAAGAGAAAGGGTATAAAATGTTTTAAAATGTATAAAGATAAGATAAAAAAATTATTGGATAAAATAATTAGATAATTTATAAATAATTCGTTTACCTAAAAAAGTAGAGTTATATGGTTTTCCCGGGAATTATTCTTAAAACAGGTACAGTTATAGTGGTTTCCTCCAGGAATTATTTTGAAAATATAGATATATGGTTATTATGGGAAAATTTTGAAAAATATGCACTTAAAGTGTTTTTCCTCGTGATCATGCGCAAAAAGAAGTGCACCTTATCAATAACTGTTCTGATTACATGATAGAAGACTATTTAAAAGTACAGAAACTCGCATAAAATCAATTTTCAAAAATTTTTCACTTACATCGTTATTCCGGGAAGCCATATATATCTGGTAATAGATAAAGAGTTGGTGTGGGTTTTAGGAAACGATTGAACATTCTTTTCTGTTTGGTTTAAGTTTATAATACGATCGATTTATTTATGAACTGTTTTTATTGAAAGTTTTCGTTCTATTCTATATTTATATTTTGTACGTTTTAAATAAACCGTTGTAAAGACTGTATTTTTTAAACGTTGTAGACTTAAAAGTAAAGGTTTAGAAAAGTAGATGTAAAGTGGCAAGGAGCTTATTTGAATAATGTGCTCTCTAGTTACAGGACGTCGCAGTGCGACTGCCAAGATCGATTCAAATTTGAATATCTTGAAATGAAAACGTCGGTACAGTGATAAAAATGATAAAAGTGGTTAGATATTTTTAATAATATATAAAGTAAAGTTAAAATATTACAAAATTCTATACTCATTAGAAGGTTAATGAGCAGTTAACGGGAACTATAAAAAAACTAATATTGTAATTTTATACTCTATAAAAAAGCACTATACAGCACTATTAAAATTTTCAAAATCACCCAATTCTTCGACACACTTTTTTTTGAAAATTTACATTTACACAATATTTTTTAATTTCGCCAATATTTCTCACGCTTAATCATCCACATACAACATTAAGGTGTATACACGTTGTTGTTGACTTCCGCGTTCTCCATCGATGCCTGTCTCGCCATCTCCTAAACAAAAAAAAAACATAAAAAATGATCACACTTTTCTCCATCAGAAACATCCCTCAAACGAAACCCAAAAAATAACACGTACAGCCTCGATCACCGACTGGTACTCCTGCTCGCACTGAATAATAATCGGGTCCTTGAGATCTCCGAGGCTCCTGCCGGCTGGTCCGTCCCCATGCTCACCCGAGTCCTGCCGTACAGCTTTCATCTTCAACCGAAGCTCGCGGTTCTTGGCTTCGATCACTTTTTCGCGACGTGTTTCGCGGTCCAAAAGCTGTTCAGAATAATGTTGTTTATGTATTGGTTATATAATTATAAGTTTTATATGTATATGTTAAGAGGAGATGTCGGCGCCCATTTAAAATTGCATATTTACCGAAATTCGCGTATTATTTCTTTATTTACATTCAATTTTCAATTTTCAATAATTATTTGAATCAACCAATATGTTCCTTAACTTATTTGATAAAGTGGATGATTACAATATCTTTAAACTAGGGGGGCCGCGCCCCCCTGCGCGCTATCGCGCGCCAACCCCCCGCTGTCTACGTAAAAACTTTGTTTTTACA
>JAYJLV010092629.1:0-38932 GCA_036873485.1 Torymus texanus | reverse complement strand
GCAGACATTGACAAAAAGCCTTCACCACAGGTACATACAGACACACACACACACACACACACACACACACACACACACACGCGCGCGCGCGCGCGTGTCTGTATACATATATATATACATACGCGTAGCTCTATAACTTGACCGGCGTCGCGGTTTCGCATTCCGCGTCCTCTCTCCTCTGCTTCTCTCTCTCTCGCTCTTGCTCGCACGCGCGTGCGCTATCTTCTTCCTCCTTCGCGCTCGCGCACACGCTAACCGCACGCACACACGCGCTTGCGCGAGAGAGAGAGAAAGAGAGAGAGCCGGCGAGTTTTGCCAAGTGCAAAAACGTTATTTACGAGCGACGAAGAAGGAAGGAAGGCCGCGCCGCCGCCGCTATGGCTCTCTTCTTTCTTTCTTTCGTCTTCTTCTTCTTCTTCTTCTTCGTCTTCCCTTCTATACTCTCAACGAATACCTATATATACACGCACGAGAGAGAGAGAGAGAGAGAGAGAGAAATAGCGTAAGCACTGGCCGATATAGGTTTCCTCTCGATTCGCGAGCTTCCTGTCGCATGGCTCCCTCTTCTTTTAGGCGCGTCTTGGTCGTCTTCGTCCGCACCTCGCGCTCAGGCGTCTGTGATTACCCTTAATTGCAGCCGCCTAGCCCTTGAGATGTCCACGCGCGTTCTGTGTGTGTGTGTGTGTGTGTGTGTGTGTGTATATATGTACTATATAAACCGTCACGGAATGTTCTAGCCCCCTCCCCTCTCGGTTTTTTTGGATACGGTCTCGCGAGCTTGTCACACGGAGACGACATATTTTATATTGGAGCAGGGGGAGAGAGGGAGGATACGCCTTTCTCGGGAACGTTATAAGAGTGTGCGCGTGTATATATATATGTAGGTGCGCGTGAGTGAGGAGGTTTAATCGCTTTTATAAGCGGTGTTGAAAGTTATTTAAAGGGATGAATGTTGCCGGCCTTGGGGAAGATCTCGCGCGTTGCTGCTGCCGCTGCTGCTCATCCTATTATACCTTGAATATTTTAGATCGCCCGTGAAATATATCGGAGATGGCGCGCGATTAAATTTGATTCAGTGAAAACGCGTTGATTATTATCGCAGAGACGCCGGTGGATGCCACGTCGCGAACCGACTGAATCTGTTAATTCCGTTAAATTGCCGATTAGCGAAATTAAATGCTCAGATAGTAATGAGAGATAGCCGAGGCTTGAATAAAACGTTCGGGAAATATTTGAATTTTATTGAATACGAAATACTGTATACGAGATTGAAATAGTTGATTTACTCAAAGTGGCAGATGTACGGTGAAGCTATTAATTGACGTTCGTTTTTATATTGGTTAAATGTCAAATAAATAGCTTTCGCAACTTAATAAGAGCTATGTTGGTGTCTTTTTTTTAAAGCTTTTTGAGTATAACTAATATCGATCAGTAGAAAAGACAGATATATCTTTTAACTACCTTAGTAATGAACTATTTTTTAAATTTGCAGATAATTTTATTTAAAACATCTAATGAAATATTAATGTTCGACAAGTTAACGAATTTAATGAAAATGAAACTATTAAACGTCAACGCATATAATTTATTGGCTAATAAAGAAGTAAAAATTTCACGTATAAATACAGGCTTTTCGCAGCTTATCTTAATAAGTAATACATCTTGCACGATGCATTAAACTCCGGTGCGCCAGTAACAAGAGAAACAGAATCATTCTCCGAAATAAACTTTCGGGGCGCATTTGATTTAAGGTAATGAACGTTAAGCGACTCGCAATTAAGGTGAAATTTCCAGCGAAAAGCAGAAGCACACATCGTCGTGCACCGTGGCTCTCACACCCGCCTTCACATTGCACACATTCACATACATACACATTGAAATACTCGTATTTTAGCAATTAACCTCGGGCGACCTCGCGATTTCGTATATATACAAGTCTTCGACTCCACTCTCTCGTGCACACACACACACATATAATATTTGCTCTCTTTCTCTTTCTCCGGTGGGTGGAACACATGTAAGTACATATACAGTCACACATATATACACATACCGCTCTGCTACGCGTTCTGCAGAGTATTATTGCGAGCGAGCGCGTGCGCGCTGAGAATTCCCGAGTCGTAAATAGCGCGCGCGAGTTGCGCGCAAGCGCGGGGAAAGCGCGGAGATCGGGCGAACATAAGCGGTACTCGGTGCAACCGCCTCATACCTCTCGTACAATGCGCGCGCACAATGCCGCGCCAAGCTGTGCACTTTTCGCTGCCACCATCGCGATCTCATGCAATTATCGCCCGGTGGTATATCGCGGTGCTCACGCGCGTTTGGAAAAGTCTCTCGCGCCTGCGTTCAATTAGCCGAAACTCAAGCGCGAGTTCGGGAAGGGAAATAAATGTATGCGCGTAATTGCATTTCGCGGCTCCTTGATTTACGAGGAAGAGAGACTTTTCCGTCGGCAATTAGCGAATGTCTCTATTGTCTGTATCGAACGCAAGCAAGCGCTTATACTTAATTAATTCATTTTCCACGCGGGTACAATGGAACTAAAAATAGTCATTCGGCAACGACGGCAGCGGGTGTAAAAAGCCTTTTTTCGACGTCCGCGCGAATCAGCTTTCACGTCAGCGTATACAGAGAGACAAAAGAGGAGCGCACGGATACAACGACGCGTTGAATAGACCGACACAAAAAAGCAACGTTGTCAGAAGGAGGAGATAGGGAGTAGAGAGAGAGAGAGAGAGAGAGAGAGAACCGAAATTAGACGAAGAAGAATGACATATAAATTGGTAACGCGCGCGCGAGCTCCTCATCTCATTTGACAATCATGAGTCATTTACGACGAGCAAAAAATTACGATGAAGGGGGACAAAAAATGAATCTGGCGTGAGGCGGTGTGGCGGTTGCCCCTCGACACTCGAACCACGAGCACACGCTGCAATAAGTCAATTACGCGCACGCGGATCGTCTATTCTTTTCAGCAAGTATTTTAATACAATGTAGGCGGAAAGACCTTGGCTGACGTTATTTGTTAAATTGATCGTCTGTGTTTCGTTTGTGATTCTATTCAACGATAAAAATAAAGATTTTCTTTGTGACTTAAAAGATATTTTTACTGTATAGAGCTTATCATCTCTGTGATTGACATAAATTACATTAAAGATCATTACGACAACTTTATTAAAATGGTAAACAAACAAATTGAACAGATTTATAATCTAATAATAGACGTTTTGATCCCCGTCCACGCCGCTGCACGTTACACTCGAGAATCACTCCAACTGGAAGATCTAGATCATTTCCTCGTATCATTAGTTTAATGAGCTAATTATATAGACTCAACCAAAAAGACCTAAAAAGAGAGACCTGCGCGCCTCCTCCTCGACTTCTACTCTAAGGTCCAGTCCCGAGTGTGTACACATACACACACACACACACGAGGCCAGATTAGTCGACGTCGTTGTCGTCTCTCTCTCTCTCTCTCTCTCTCTCTCTCTCTCTCTCTCTCTCTCTCTCTCTCTCTCTCTCTCTCTCTCTCTCTCTCCGCTGTCGTAAATTGTGTTTTTAGCCTGTCGAAGGGGGCGTTCTCTCGTTCCGTACCGTTCGCTCCCACACACATATATACACGGGCGCGGACAAAATCTCCCCCGCATTGGCACATACGCCACCCGCGCGTGTGTACAACAGGAGCTCCGTTCCTTTCTACCTTCCCGTTTTTTTCTGTTATCTTTTTTTTTACGTCTTTCTTAAAAGAGAGAAAGAGAGAGAACCTTTACGAGGTTGAACCGTTGAGGTTTGGATTTCTTCCCTGTTTCGCACCGCGCGCAGGGCTACTTGCAGAGTAAATATTTATGAGAGCGCTAACCACTGTCATCACTCATCTCGTTGTGTATGGCTTAGCTTTTGCGCGGAAGCCGAAGGACGAGGTCGGAAGCTCTCTTTTTCTCTCTCTCTCTCTCTCTCTCTCTCTGTCTCACTCTTGTAGGCATTCGTGTGTGTATGTGTGCGAAGTGCTCGGTACGTGCTCTTTTAGCCCTTTGCTAGAGAGAGAGAGAAAGAGACCTGACCCACACGAGCGAGTAGCACGCCGATGTTTTTCTTAACCGTGGGTGGTAACTCTCGAAGGCTTCCGGTCTTCTTTTTCTTCTTCAACGGAGCGTTATTTTCAAATCGAACCCTACACCTGCTGCCGTGCAGCGTATGCATGAGTTTAAGAACGAAAGTGTTTCGGATATCAATGGTGGTTTGGTGTTGTTCCTTATATCTTTTTTTAAATTGTAATTTTTGCCCAAAATTTTTATTAATGTTGAAATTGGTGTAAAAATTTAATTATTTTTGACAATAAATGTTCAAGTTTAGGCAACTCGATGTTTTTTTTTAAAGAGTTTTAAAGAGTTTTAATAAGTTTTCGAGAGCTTTAAAGAGTTGTGAATAATTGATTGGAATTTTATGAAAATTGGTAAATAGTGATTTGGTGATATTGTTAAAACAATCCTGTTAAATTGTCTTCCCAGCATCGTGCATCATAATTACTGATCTGATGCGTCTAAAACTTTTTTGGCTGATAAATAAATGCCGTATACAAACTTATACATACTTTTAAAAAGTTTATTCATAGCTTAATAGACTGACAATAAATTCATTAGTTGAAACAAAATATATTTTTCGTGAATCAGTCTCCATAATAAACAAGATCTGATAACAATGTGTTTATGTAAAGTTATTGTATACATCATATTAATAGCTTTGACAGTCTAATAAGATCGCGTTATTAGTTGAATGCCTTTTGAAACTGCATTATTGCACTAGCCAACAGTAAGTTATAAGCAGTCGTTGTTTTTAGTAATATTGACAAAGGATAGAAGTCCCTTGAATAGAAGCAAGAAAAAGTATTAAAATTTTTGATAAATTGTGTAACATATAATATAATTTTGACAAGATTTGCATAAAAATTGTGATCAATTAAGATAACAATAGCAATTTTATAATAAAAACAAAAAACAATTTCAAGTAAGAAAACATTGGATAATCATATTTTTTAAACGTATATACACAATCAAAATAGCCACACCAAACCAAAAAGTGATCAACGGACGTCCGCTACTGTGCGACAATTGTAACTCCATCTGCCGGTACTATCTCCAACGCAAACGTACACGCGCGTACCGACGACGCTCGCGTGCAAAACGAGCCGGTAAACGTCGCGTCCCGTCGTGCTTGGCGCTCTAGCGGGTTTCCTATCGTCAGGCGTTGCGCGGTAGCCCCTGCCAACTTTCCACACTCACTCCACGCACTTTCTCACAGCTAACGCATCATAGAAACATTAATATATACTCACCCTTCGACAGAGTTCAGCACTGATCAGTGCAAGATCCGCTAAGGGCTGAAAGATGACGTCGTGGAATTCGGGATAGTTTCTTGCCAGAGGTCTAGCGTACAGCTCCTTAGCACTGCAAAGAGACTCCCGGTACTCATCCTCGGCGTTGAGCAGTTTTTCCGTCGCTCGGTACCGTCTGTCCGTATCTGCGAGGAACGAGAGATGGGTATAACAATGTGTATCACTCTCCTCTCCCTCCCTTGTGTTATATTATACAAAAGAAGAAGGAAAAGCAAGCGAGCGAGAAGGAATCCGTACCCCGGCAGTGTGTAACAGTAAAGGTGTTTTATTGTCGAACTCGGTGTATATAATGCGCGAGAACAACAACGAGAGGTGCCGTTGCCCCGTGGCGTTTTCTCTCTCTCTCTCACGTGTGTATATATATACACGTATATAAAAAGGACACAATAACGCCCCGACGTCCACGGTATATACCGTTTTAATGCCTCGTTATAACACTATACGGCGGCGGCGGTGCTCGCGTTTATTGGCTGCGATATATATTACATCGTGTATGTATCGATAATGCTCGCGTGTTAAAAAATTTTCCCTCCATACGTTATTGTCATTATTATAAGTGACTTACCACCAATGGTACTATACTGGCGAGCCGAGTCCTCGATGAGTAGGACCTCGCCGTGGAGGAGGCCAACGTCAGCTGCGGGATCGACCTCGGCTCGTGAGCCTGCGAGGAGCAGCCGAGGCCGACAGACCCGGTACTTGAGCAACACCGGCCCGACCACAGAGGACACCGGCCCCGGTGACACTGCGGCGAGCTGCAACAAAAATTTATCGTCCCTTCGGTCAGACTAGGTATATACTCTTGGCGGTGAGGTAAGAGAGAAAGAGAGAGAAATTTCTGTTTCTACCCCTCTGTGTAATTTTCAAATGATTATTCCGCATTGTCTAAGACGGAGATTACGGTGGTGACGCGCAATCTGCCCGCTGAATGTTTATAAGCTGGGTAATTTTCTATTTACTTTAGACTTTTTTGGGGTTTGCTTTGATTGCAAGAATTACAAGGTTGTAGCGAGCTCGTGCTTAGTATTGGTGATAGAAGGGAATATGGCAAGACTTTGAAGGATTTGAAGTATAAAGTTAATTTGAGATGATTAAAAATTTCTACATCGCATTTTTCGGTTGACTTTGGCATTGTAATGACATTGGTTTTCGAGTAAGTTGAAGAATAATAGATGACAATATGATTTACTAATAAAATGTTGTGAAATATGTATAGTTGAATACCGCCTTCGACAGTCTCTTAAATCATTCTTATTGTAATGCCTATTTAGTTTTTATTGCGAGTTTTTATGATTTCCCATTGGTTGAATGGCATATTTCGTTTACAATGAATACTTCAAGATAAATTATTTTGCAAATTTACGTCATACTAAACAATGTTTACAAATACATAAACTTTCTCTTTAAGGTATATGTTTGTACCGTAAGCCCACACTGAAGTCAATGGAAGCTTCGTCGTAATTAAGCCATCTGAGCATAAAAACAAAAGAATGGCATATATCTTGAGCCCAGAAGTTTTTATTTCAGTGGCCAAGTTTCCTTTTTTCTACTTCAGTGCTCAACCTGACTGTGCTGTTTAATCTCACTTATTATAGCGGTCAGAAAAAGGAAGAGCTGGAATTCCCAACAAAATCAATTGGGCTCGGACCTGTTTCAATTCTTCCCACCAAGTATTCGTAATGGAATTTCCTAATTACTCTATACAAATGTGTAGAAACAGCAGATGGTCCAAAAATATCGAAACCCAACATTCTTTTCACGAAGTATACGGAGCAGTTTAGTGACGTTGGAAAAAGATCAAAAGGAAGCTCAAGAGAAAAGAAAATAAACTTTGATACGCAATTTACTTTGGAGGAGAACGTAGCAATTAAAATTCTTTGTAATTTTCAATCCGGCTACAAAAAAAGTCATTGCTCGCGTATTCATACATCTACATAAATGCTCTTGTCACCACTTACTGAAGGTCGTGATTATAGTGAATGTCCCAAGTGTGAATGACACGAAACGATGGGACAGGCATAGTAATTTAGAAAATTTGAACAATCATGTTTGACAAAAGAATCCAAACATTGTACCCAGCGCTTAACTACATTGATTCATCATGTAACTGGATCGGCTATCATGGTCATACCGAACACAGAATAATAACTGTTAAACCGTTTGACATTGGTATTTACATTACTACACCAACACAAATATAAAAACATTCTTTTGAATTAGACAGTAATGCTTTTATTATACGTATACATGGGGATAAGTTGGATGGTAAAAAATACTATTTTTGATGCTAAACATCATGAAAATTATAATAATTTATAGTAATAATTGCTATTGTTTCGTAATTTTGTACTATATAAATAGCAATTTTCACCATAAGTTGTAGTAATTGTCACTACAGAATTTTTCACTCTGTAAAAATTGACTTTGTTACTGCATACAAAAATCAATGTTGCTTTTGTAATCTTATCCCAACCAGAGCGCACATCCTATGACGGTTTTCTTTATCTAAACTAGCGAAAAGGACACACATTATTAAAAAAAAAAAGGACGAAGCGTGTGAACCAGTCGAATCTTCCGGATTTTAAAAACAGACAGACCTCGCATTCAACGCGTACCAAAAACAAGAACCGGTCTCCTGCACTCGCGAGATAGGGCGATCGCAAAGGTGACATCGATGACACGGCTCTTGTCTTGTTTTCGCCGAGGAGACAACACGCCGAATCGCCGATATCTCGAGATCGTTATCTCTTTCTCTCTCCCTTCCCAGCACTAATTGGACCACACAGCTCTCGTGGGAGAAAGAGCTTGTCACTCTCTAGGGTTGCTGTTACTGCGCTCAGTTATGATCGTATAACGAGGTACGTTCGCGAGAGAGAGAGAGAGAGAGAGTGAATTCCGGAAGCGAAGAGAAAGAGAAGATGTCGCAACACGGGATATTATATATAAGAGCTAATTACCCAGCCGATTGGCTATTGTTTGCATAGGCTATTCTATAAGGAAGAAGGAGCCACTGGCTCGAAGTAAACTCGCGAAAATTTATATCGCCCTTTAGGTTAGCGAGTTGCAGTGCGTATGGCGCGTACGTTGTAAGCGTGTGTGTGTATATGTGTACCACGCGCACTAGAGGCGGAAGTGCTCCAGCTCTAACAATGCGTTCCTGGAAGAGGCTTTTCAAGCGTCTTAAATATTTATGAACGACACAATGGCTCCGCGGACGGGCCTTTTTTTCCTACCGATCGTTTCTTAACTTCTCGCTCTATTATCTTTTGTCTCATAGATCACCTATATAGACTTGAGATTTTTTTTCGGATTGGCATTTAACGGTTGCAGCTTATACGAAGGGGCTTCTAATCTCTAGGGTTAAATTACCGATGATGTTACTTAATACTGTGCCTCGTTTAATTTATATGATGATTAAAATAGCACAGGGGCAGGCTGCTACTGCCGATGCTGCGTAAGCGCGGCTAGAATTCTACTTGTTATCTGTTTACGAGGAGATACAGAGCATGAATGTTGCCTAGTCGGCATCGCATATGACGATACGTGCTTTTCTGTCTATAGGTTTAAAATAGCAAACAAAAAGCGTATGAAAACATTTGTCATCCCAGTAATAAATCAAAATCTATATATTTAAATATTATCGTTGATCGTTATATTGCTCGTTTCACAATAATAAGCAACGGCGTTAATAAACCGCTGAACAATGATTAATGTTCAACTACACCGATAAAAACCACGATCATATGAGATCCAATAAAAGAGACGACGTCGAAACCGATCGAATAATCATAATAACAATAATTATCGGTAATGTGACAAGTCCTAGGCACGCGCAGCACTTGGCAATCCCACGGCGCATCTCGCGTGCACACGAACGCGCGCGCGCACTTTATAAATGAATCTAATAATCTTCAGCCACGGCTGCTACGAGCATACACATACATATACGACTACGCTTATACAGTTTGAAAGGCTCGTAATTATAAATTCCACGATAAAGAGCCCGGTGTGCAGTATGTGTATGTGTGTATGTGTTCGAAGGCCCAGGCTCTCTTTCTCTCTCTCAGTATCATTGAGAGCGGAGCGCGCATGACATTTTCGATCGCAAAGGGGGTGTAGCCGCTAACGTCACGTCCAGGAGACTAATGCGTGAATGGAGCTGGTACGTACGATGGATAACGTTTCAGGGTGAAAAGCGATGCATCGTGCGCGCTGAGCAGCATCGTTTACAGCTGTTACCGCGCGCGCGCACACGCGGTTGATCGCTGCACACGCTCACGCCCACTCTCGCTTTTAATAAAAGCCAGAACCGGAATCGTAAGACTGAATCTAAATTGCATAATTATACCGGTTTTTCGCGATATTATCGCGTCGTCGTCGTCGTCCTCATCCTCCTCCTTCTCTTCTTCTTTCTATATACTCTCGTCCTCATTGCTATACGCATTTACGTCGCAGTCTCCCCCTTGCGTACCGATTTGTGCGTAGCCGACGCATAGCAGTCTCGTGCTAGTCAGACTCCCTCCTACTCCTACCATCCGATATGTGTTTCTCATCTGTACCGATGGTCTTTTTCGACACGTTCTTATTGGTCCTTTTGGCTTCAGGCTAATTTAGTCGGATTTTCTTATTTGGCAGTTTGATATTGAATTTCTGAGTTGAAGTTAGTGCGTACTTAAATGTATATTCGCAGTTTTAGGCTTAAGTCTGCTACTGTGTGTGCGTGCTAGCGCACGCGTGTATGACATAATAAAAAGCGCTACTGGATAGCGGTAGTAAAATAAAGTTTTCAATGGCTAAAAGACTACTTAAGATCGGTATTACTTTGTTGAAAATACGAGTGTTTTGTATAGAATAAGGGGAAAAAAAGGAAAATCATGTAAAATGTGGAAAATGTTGTAAGAGTGACTCAATTACTGTTGATTGCTCAATGTTAAACACTGGTTTCCACTCAGATCTGAAATGTCCACTTAAAAGATCTCTTTTTTCTGGCGAAACATACTATTTTTGAAACTAAGACAAAAAATGACGCAATGTTTACTATTGCTACGAGCGTATATAGCAATCATGCCATAAAAAAATAGACCCTTCCGCTTTCCTGAGGAAATTCGAAAAAAAGGCGTCCTAGCAGCAATTAAGTAACATAGGAAACTCGTGAGCAATCGACCTTAATAAGCGCAGCTCGTGCTACTTAACTTATTTAGCCATATTACTCACATTGTTCAATCAGCTTCTACCATCCTTTTTTATATCACCTAAAGATTATACCACAGCTAATAATTTTTTCTCGATTCGCTTTTTTTTCATACCCGCTGTAAATAATAACATTCATTAAACGTATTTTTTAAAGAGAAAAATACACGCACGTATATGTGTGCGTGCCTCGCGTCATTGATTTTTTTAATGCCGTTCATCGGCTGGCCAAAATTTTTAATTAGGACCTTCGCGTCTTAAAAAATAAATTGCCGGTTTCCTCGGTCAACAAATTACTACGAGATTTTTTTACACCTCACGTTAATACCAACTACTGCCGTCTGCTCTCCTGCCTGCACGTTGCAAACTCTCAACATTCCAGACGCGAGCGAGCGCGCAATAAAATCGTAAACGAAAAAAATCGATTCATTCGTAAGCACCGCGTGTGCTCTCTCTCCCCGCAATTCTTTTTTCTCGATTTAATCACGTCCCTCTCTCGGACTAACTTGCGCGCGCGCATGGAACGTGCGGGTATAGCTACTGTGGGGCTGCGCGCATTCAAGAACTTAATGGCCCGAAATTGGGCGCTGGCCTTTTTTGCACATACACTCTCTCTCACACCGCTGTCCGTTTAGATTGCCGGGCACAAATCAAAATTAACGATCCCCGCCGATGAGGGAGCAGCAGCAGCAGCGCACGCACGCACGCACGCATGCAGCACCGATGTAACTATTAAATGGTAAATAATAACGGCGGTAACAGAAGGGGAGATGGCAAGTCGCGGATCGGCGACCTCATGTGTGCGTATACTTATATACATGTATATAAAAGCGCTCGATCGTTCTCGCTCTCAGTGGGACGTGGCGATATACGAGTGTGTTTGAATCGAGAATTATAACTGTTGTAAATTGCGTAAGTTGGCGAGCCTGTTGAGAGGAAAGAGGTAGGGAGAAGGGAAGATTTCATTGATGCATTAATTTTATTACATGTATTCAATTACAATTGATGTCTTATTTTCGTGCGAAATCACGTCGGTTTGTGATATTAATGCATTTTTATTATTGCTTTTTAACGACAATGACGTCACACGACGTCAAAGCCATAAATATCACAAGAGAAAAGCGTATACACTTTGCAAAAACACGCGCTTTTGATGGCCGTCAAATAAATAACGAAAAATCAATCCTAAACGTGACAAAAATAGCGAGTTTTTTTTCGCAAAGCGCAATTTTCATCAAAGGCTATCTCTCATCTGCAAAGGACAATGAATTACGATCATGCGCCACACGTTGCAAAACAAATAAATCGCGCACAGTTGACTCTCTGAACTTTCTCCATCGTCCCTTTTACAATGCGCGAACCCGTAAAAATGACAAAAATTTCTCGTCATCGCTCTCTCGCGCGTGGTCTACGATTAGCTCGTGATGAATCATCTAAACACAAACGCGTGGGCTATATATACACAGACGGAAAGAAAAAAGCTACGACTATGTAACTATATATATACACACGTCGGCAACGGTGTGTGCGCAATAATGCAAAGGATAAAGATCGGTAGTTGTGTCCCCCTCTCTCTTTCGTTCACTCTCTCTCGGTTCTTCTTCCTCCAATCTTTCGCGAAGAGCGCGTGAATGCGCGTAGCGCGGAGGAGCATCCTGCCCCTCCCAGTCTCATTACGAGACAATGAAGCGTCGTTACATCGATCAGCGCGCACGCGGACGGAAGAACCGCTCTTTCGCCCTTTCTCTCTCTCTTCCTCTGGTATAAGCGCGTGCCGCAGCTGCACGACTCTCTACTCAGCAGTGTCGATCTAAACGTTGGAGAGACTAGTCACGTCAATTGCTCACTGTGAGTATGTGTGTGTGTGCGCAGCAACGACGAAGACGATTAATTTTCTCTCCTTCGTCGACGCTGTTTCGGTAGAGACTTTTTTTCTCTCTTTTGGTTTGACGAAAATGGTCTGCACGCACTTTCTTGACGAAATTTCTTCTTTTTTTTTATCTGAATGTTGAGTCAAGTTCTCTCGTGGCGTTTATTGATGACAGCTTTTATGTCTTGTAAATGCACGAGCATGATGAAAATCATTAAAAGTATTTCTTTTAAAGTGATTTCAATGTTGCGTATGTTGTGCCCTGATTGTCTCGTAATTGAATTGTAAAAAAAAACCTTTATAAGCAATTTTATTCTTAAAGTGTAATTTTATAGCAATAAATGAGAAAGAAATAAAAATTTTAGTGCGCCAAGTCTCTCAAGCCGATACAAAATAAAGAAAATTATATTTAGCTGAAGAAACTATATTCATCAGATATTTACGTAAGAGCTCGGTAGTTTTTACGAGCGTGAGCAAACTTTGAAAATAAAATAACACACTAGCATCGCGAAACAGACATTAATACCACCTTATTAAATATAAAATATCTACAAAGCTAAATTTTCAAATACCGCCATAAAGATTAGTACAAATTAGTTTAGCGTACACTGTTTCCCGGCTATTACGGCTTTTTCTCTCCATCTTTTATTTCCAATATGCAAATTCCAAAGCAGGCGCGGATACTACAAATAAAGAGTTAAAAAAAAAGAATAGCTTATACGCTTACACACTCATCCGTATAAAGATTCTTTTTTTTGGGTACAGCCTGACAAATAGAAAGAATACGCAGAGCCGGTATATAATTGTGTTTTTCGCGTTGTTATCTATTTTCGGATCGGATTTCGAGAAGGCGTGTTTCATGCGCGTGACAACTCGGCGGATGGCACGAGTGTACGAGAGATCGCGCTGACAATCGACAAGTCGGACGTGATTAGGCTCGTTTCAACAATCCTATCGGCTATTGCACTCTCGCGTCGAGTCGAGTCAAACGCGCGAAACCAGGAAACAAGCTTTCGACGATTTGATATAGGCTGTGTTTGCTTTCGAGCGATGATTTCGCTTTAGTGGGTCACTGTGTTTTCTACTTCGAGATTGAATTTTATGTCTGAGAAATTTTTTCAGCTACGTTTATTAATGTAGTTCGATGACCCGGGTACAATAAACTTTTTACCGAAACGGGAATAACAACGCGTGGTTAATATACAAATTTTGCAATAAGAAAATAAATTTCAATTAAAGACGCGCACGCAAATTACCTTTAATGACTCACTTAACCTTTAAACAGCAATGATGTATACCGAAAATTACGCAATTAAAGGAAAGATAGAACTCTAATTAAGCTCTTTATTGAAAACGAGTCAATTACGTCTCTCACATACGCCGAGAACGCACTTAACAACGCGCGCGAAAGGAAAAATTACACTGCAAGTGCATTGACTTTGCCATTGGCCATGAATATGGAAGTTATGAGGTGCGCTCGCGCTCGCACGTAATAGTGGTATTTCCAGTAAGTAGATGACGAATATAACAGTGAAACAATACCCCCACAGCACCGTCGCTTGTAATTTCAATCAGTGGTTTGCCTGCTATGCAAACGTGCTTTGTGCCTGTGTGCGTGTGTATGTGTGTGTGCTGGTACGTCTTTCGCATCGCGAACACGAGTGAAATCAGTTTCGCGGAACACTGAGACTAAGAGGGGGACAGTGCGACGCGCATTTTCGGCATTGCTCAAGCGAAATTACAGTTTATGCCGTGCGCTGTACACACGAGAAGGGCTGTGCACGCATGCGCGTGTGAAAATGGCAGGAAGCGCGGTCCGAGCGTGTGTTTCCGCTAGCTTCTAACGATGTGGTGGTAACGGCGGCAACGGCTGTTTATATGTTTTATGTTTCATGCCCGGGCTGGTCCAGGGTCGCACACGATTCAGACCGTAAAGAGACGTCGTCGAAATCTGATAACCCAGATACGTCATAATCGCCCGGATTTTCGCTCCTGCTTTGTAGTGTCTAAAATTAATTTTAGAATTATTTTTGTCAGTTACTCCACTAAAATTAAAATTTTATCATAATTATGTTCATGATTTCGCGAGGAAAAAAGATATATAGCTATGGTCATTATACCGATCTTTATGATTTGCGTTTAGACAAAATATTAAATTATTTAAAAAAAGAAACATCTAACGCAATAATATCCATTTAAAACCATCTAAAATCCAGTAGCCATGGAACACCACCGGTTTCGCCACATCCGACGACACAAACTAAACAAAACAACGACAACCATCTCGAAACAGCCAGCTATAATCTCTATCAAACGTCTGAAACCGGGAGTCCTTTAAGTGCGACTCCTCCTCCATACCTTACCCTAGCGGTAAATTCATTTATACGCACAGTGTATGTACCCGTGCACAACAACAACGACGAATTTGCGTAACCTTAGCGTGCACGCGCACGCGGACGAGACACAACGGCGGAACGGCGACGACTGAAAGTGAAATTCCTGGAAGTATTATCTTCGTGCAGCTAATGACACTAATGACGGCCAAGAGTGCGTGCGGCTATTTTTTCTATATAGACGCAGGCGGGGGGAGTGCCGTGTGACCGTTTCATTTTGTGGACACAGTGGCCACTTTTTTTTTTCGCCTTTCTCTCGATGCGCGCGTGCGTTTCCGTTGTCAATGATATTTTGTTGAATGAAAGCTGCGACGCGTGTGGCCTCCATTGCTGCGAGTATGGTCATTTTAGAAATTTTGCAAATATGGCTTTGAAAAGAATAGCTGTTGCTGCGTCGTTGTACAGTATCCACTGGGCGATGATTAGACGCGTGTGCTTTTACTCTATTGAAACTAGTAATTATGTTTCATAATTATATACGTATGCGTATAATTTTAGCTCACAAAAGTTGTTATTAGTATAGTAATGAGAAAGATTTTATAACCATTTTCATTAGTAATTAAAAGATTTTAAAATGGCAGCAAAATAATATTTTCTAGCAATTGTTAAACGTGAAAAATTCAAAATCATCAAAATAAAAACATCAAAACACTATACTGGCCTGCAAAAAATATTTGTGTCCAAGTCCACGAAGCGCAAATTGCATCAAGTCATCGAGCGGGCGAGTGACCGAAAAAAATGCTCACAAGCTTGCATCGCACAATGCAGCGATAAACGGATCATTGACATTTTAAAAGGACAATGAGTCGTCGTCGTTGTCGCGGCGTCGGAGAGCATCAGAGTCGGAAACGCGCTTAGACAGCAGCAGCAACCGCTGAAAGGAGGACAGGACGTTGACACGATCTCTGCGCGCGCTCGCGCAGTCCATCCAACGACGATCTCTATCGAGCGTGTTTCTCACTCGTGACGAAAGCTGCGCGCGCGCGTTTTCTTCTCAATAAGAAAAGGCGCTCGCAACAGTTTCGCCCGATTAAACGAGAGGAGTCACCCGCTAACGAGGCTCGTCAAACCACCACCGTCGACGCCGCCGCTAACAATATCAACGACATCAGCTGCTCAAGAGAAAATGTGTGCCCTGCGTCTAACTATAAAGAAACGTGAAAACGTATAATACATCTAGGCGGTGTCTGTCTCTCGAGACACACGCGCTGTGTTTGATTTTTCAGCGGGAGAAAAAAAGAGCGGCAGAGAATTCAATATATTCAATGACGAGAGAATTATATTGTTGAATGGAGCCAAGGCCATTGTCCAAGTGTACGTACATACGAACATGTATATACATACATACATACATATACATACAGGCGTACGACACAACACATATACATATATACACACAAAAGCGATTCGTCACGTACGTCAATGAGCCGTGTTCGCGCGCGTTCAGGCCAGGCTGCTCCTTTCAATTTAATTCGCTGGGGTTCTCTCTATATACGTATACATATATATACAGGTTCGCGATCGTTCCCGTGATCGGCGATGTATAACAGTAAAAATCGCCCACTCACGGCTTTAGGTCAGCAGGTTGATCCTGTAAGCCAACTCGGGCGGATTAGCAAGCGACGCGCGCCAGTTTATAGCTGTTTAAGCACCGAGTGGGAGGAAATCGTACGCGCGTCTTGTTGCTAACTCGCGAGATTTTACCCGCTGATCGCGGAGGCCGTTATTTCGAGTGTGTCAGATGGTGTGTTCTATTTGCATTTTTATTGATTCGCGGTGTTACGTAAGGGTTCTTTTATAAAGCTAAAAAATCGGTGTTGGATCGTTAAAAGTATACCGCGTATAGTGGAAGTTTTTGAAATTATATTACGGTCGTTCGTGGTTCTTTTCAGGTTAATAAAAAGTATTATTAATAACGACAATAATCGGTCGTAAATTTGAGGAAATTAATGTAATTTAACGAAAAACGCCCACGTGTATTATATTCTACTAGAATTTCGTTAAACCGAATACTTATTTCCAGCAATTTAAATAAAAACACTCTTTTCTTCACGCGTCATCGCGTTCACCACTATAAATTTCGGGAATTACGCACAGACTTTTTTTTAAAGTGAAAAATACGCTTCACCACCTCTACAAATAACACTTATTGCCAATTCGAAGTCACCTCTTCTTCTACCATTTTTTTCAACCTGCTTGACTTCACGTCTACGACGACGACTTCGTAAGAGAGGGAAGGTGTCAATGATTTATCACCGGCGCTCGTGTTCGCGTTTAAAACCTAGACGCGCATTTATAAATACGTTTGGGCTTTTGCAAGCATGTGCGATCGTTGCATTCCGCTTTGGCGCACGTATTCTTACGCCGACGGATTATACGTGAGCCGCAGACGTGATTTCTCCTTGCTCTTTCACTCACTCTCGTGGTTAAGCTACTATACTCGCGACACCTACTGTGACGCGCGAGATTATTCACTCGCGAAATAGACGCAGGTATACCAACGCCTGCATATATATATATATATATATATATATATATAGTCATTCGCCCCCTCTCTTCCAAGAGATATAGAAGAGAAAGAGAGAGAGACAATGGAAAACGTAATTAACAGCGACTTTGACGAAGTACGAAATAAAAATATCTCCAGACTTTACAGTGCGCGTTCGAGAAGCGCGCGTGTGTCTATACGAGCTTCGCGGGCGATAAATTTACCCGGCTTTAACGATCCCATAAACGAGAGGTCGTAACCTTTAAAAATTACACGAGGCTCACACGCAGCCTTCCGCGCGTTCTTGTATTCTTCGCGAGAAAAAGCACGCCGATTTTTTTATTGAACGATCTGCATGCTAGCATGTATATATGCATGTACGCACTCGTAACGATAAGGCACGCGAGATATGCATCAGTGCTCGGCTTTAGACTTTTTCCACGCGCCACGTTTGGCGCTAACATTGAGCGCACCAATTTCGGTATACGTCAGTGTCCTTGCTGGCGCGTAATTCGCAATGCGGTATGTGAGAAAAAGTACAATCGCTTTATACTATATATACATTCGAACGCGTGAAACGAAGGAAGCAATTACGAGAGTTGTTGCTGCTGTGGCTGCCTTCGAACCGCAAATGACCCGAGCGCCTCGCGCGTTTATCGTTCCGCGAGAGAGTTAAATATATATTCCTTCGGTACGGGCCGATCGATTACGCGAGATTTTTATACACATCGAGGGCTTGGATCGTAAATAAATGAGGGACAACGCAGACAGACGTAATGTACTTTATAAAGAGTGGAATTCGGATGATCACGCGGTTGGAGGAAATTTCGAGTACATTCTTCGCGCGTTTTTTTCTGCCCCGAGGGGGAGCGAGATTTTTGGGTGAAGTTCGAATTTCACTTTTTCGTGAGTCATAGTGAAACCGAAATTAATTGAGTGATTACTTTGATATTTGGTGGTACGTTTTTTATGGTAAGCGATGCTGCCTAATACGATCTGATCTAATGTGATTCGAGTCCATTTGAAAGCGAATTTTCTCATTACCATTTAGAACGCAACACTTAAAAAATATTGAGGACAGAATACATCTTCAATCATTGCCAACATACCACCCAAGCCTCGTTAACGATTATAGGAAAGAAAAACGTGCGGAACCGTCACAGTCTACCGAAAGTCTTTGCTCATACCTATACCTATAGCCAGAACGATTTTCTAATAGCCAGAACTTATCGCTCGATCGGCAGCTATCATCCTACGAGCGTCCGATCATAATCACAATTTAATCGACCATTATCTCCCGCCCTCGCGATCTTCCAAGAAAATTTCATAGCCCCCCGCGCGCATAAACTTTACCGCCACACTGCCGCCACAGCAACAAGTCAATCGAGCGCAATCTCATCGAATCATCATCATCATGATCATCATACTTGCTTCTCTCTCTCTCTCTCTCTCTCTCTCTCTCTATCTCCCTGAAATGTATATACGGGCCATCATGGCGCCTGGCTAAAAAGAACCTCCAAAAGAATCGCTCTATAACGTAAAAGGTAATAGCAGCAATTGGACGCGCCACGCGCGTACTTAGCGCACGCGCGGGATATGTAATTATCGGGGCGAGCCGCCGGCGCCGAGGGCGCACGAACGGAAAAAGGAAAATCAAGAGAGAGAGAGAGAGAGAGAGAGAGAAACGTGAGCGTAGAGAAGAATGAATTTGACTCTTCGAGCTTCGCGTCACGCTCTTGGGATACGAAGTGCACGCGCGTGTGCGATAAATATTCGAAGTGTAAGTCGTGTGCGCATCCTATTACACGTGCGCCGATTACCACGCACTTCGAGCGTGAAAAATCATTCGGAAGGTCACAGGACACGTTCGCTCAAGTATTAAATCTGGTATGGAGTTGGTCCTTCTTTTTGCGCACTAAATATATCGAGAAAGGTCAAATCGAGGTATCGATTAAAAGAAAAAGTTTTTAAACACAACGCTGCTCGAAAATGAAAGAAATATATATCGATCTTTACGCATTATATATATACAGACCACTTTCTAACAGAAACAAGCGAAACTTTCGTGCTAGAAAAAAAAACAGACATCAATCCAGCGCACAAGTCGTTTTCCTTGCGTTCCTGCGGTGCAGCATTGGCGCGCGCACACCGCGTGACCCGGTCGCAACAATGATCGAGCCACGCCTTCTCTGGACACTTTGCGCGAGCCCTCGCTATATACACAGTGCCTATACTACATGAGGCCGACCGAACGAGGCTTGAAATAGAGTCGCGCGCTGCTCGGACTTCCCTTTTTTAAACTATACGACGCCAGCCTTTTACAATGATATTTATAGACACTGACTCGCCGATAAATATGAGGTGCAATAAACGTTTCTTTGTACGAGTTATAATTGTCTGCAAGCGAGCGGTGAATGGGAGCTGCTGCGAGCATGTGTGTGTAGAGGTTATAGTAAATTAACACAGAATTTCAGCTCTCGCCAATTGCTTTCGATAATCTCGGATTTATATTTAGAGCGGTGCTTACGGGGAGAACTGATAGCGTCAAGTTGCCATGTGGTTTAATTAAGTGCTGTGCCCATATCTAACTCTAAAGTTATAACAATAAAGTATTAAAAGTTTTATTATTATAAGATCTATTACGCTAAAATGTATATAATTATTTGCTTATTAAACAAACTAATATCTGTTTCTTTGACTGTCAAGTATCCTTACTCGGTAGTTTTGAGTACCAACAACCGCCAGTACAGTTCTAAAGCCACACCGTTTCCGCTATAAAAATTGCGCGCACTACTTGCATCGCTCTGTCATTTCCTCGTGATTTGCTCTTGGGCGGATATTCGCATTAACCGCATTTGTGTTTGTTGATAGCAAACCATCTAGCAACGTTAGTCGAACATATAATTAACACACAGAGTTGAGATTAGAAATGTTTCTTTTTATTGTTCAGAAATCATGTATCCAAAATAAACTAATTAGCCGCATATCAGGAGTTTCACGAGCTACAAGATAAAATTTTGGTTTGATTATGTTTATTATTTAATTTAATATGATCCAGCTAATTATTATGATTAATTAACACTTTATTAAATAATGTTATATTTCTTACGAATTGCATCTTTATACAATATGAAATCAATCTATAAGGAACAGAACATTGCATTACGATGTCGCGCGCCTCTACTTTTGACATTCGAGCATCGGTAACGCTCCGAGATTTATGACGCAGCGGACTAGTCGGCGTAATGAAGACAAATCCAACTGCAAGA
Source organism: Torymus texanus (assembly GCA_036873485.1). Taxonomy (NCBI): domain Eukaryota; kingdom Metazoa; phylum Arthropoda; class Insecta; order Hymenoptera; family Torymidae; genus Torymus; species Torymus texanus. The sequence continues at coordinate 18,330 of JAYJLV010092629.1, read as the reverse complement.
GCCTAGCATTAGTTGCTATTTATCAAGACTAAGCGCGCAAGAGTAAGCGGGCATGCGCGTTTAGTGCCCGAGCGAAACGCAATCCGATGTCGCGCTGCGGTGGGTACGAGAGATAAGAGAGAAGGATTGTGGCGCAGCGTCGAGTTGCAGGCATGTGGAAGGATATGGAAGATTGCGGAAGGACGATTTGTCGAGAAGTTAATTTTTGTTTATTTTTACAGCTCAAATAATTATACGATTTTTTTTATAATGTAGTATATTAACTACTAAATATTGATTACGAAGCTATATTATGTGATGGCTACGTATTCGATAAAAACCAAAACGTTTAAAAACGAATGATTGAGACAAGTCACCACTGGAAATTCCGGAAAGCGACACACATATAAGCACCGTAATGAATCACATTTTAGCGCGTGCTCGAGTCTTCTTGAATCATTGCCATTAGGAATTTTGGTACAGCCAGCCTCATTACCATATAAAATAGCAAAACAAACACATCTATATATATATATATGTTGCAACATTGTATATCCTGTGTCGTGGGGAGTAAAACAAGGTTTAGAGCGTCTATGCGCGATCATCGAAGTGTGATGCTGTTGCGAATTGCTCGGGAGAGTAACTAGCACGCGAAGATAAATTAGGCTTTACAATAGAGGATTTACCGTTACGATAATGGTGAAAGTGTCTACTCCCACTCGTGGCAGTTCGTCCTGGAAGTGTCAATCGTCGGACGTTGCCCGCCGTCGCATCATGCAAATTGTAGCCGCCGCGCGAATCAAGGATCGAGACTCGCCGCGCACGTGTCGAAACGAATATGAATAATTTCTCGCAACCCACTCTAGTGTGCGGTAGTGGTCGATACCACGCTGTGTCTGTATGTAAACTTTTGCGAAATGTACGTGCTTTAAGGCTGCGTGCAAAAAAAAATTCTACGTTTTTCTTTTTTTGCATGTGGTGCTTTGTAAATGTTATTATTGTAATTAATCAATAGTTTCTACTTTACGACAGATTTGAATAGGCATCAAGAATAGAAAGACAAAGATTGATGCTATAAAATCGTTTATATAAAAATTAAACGTGATTGTCTGAGAACGAATGATATTTGCCAAAAAAAAATTCGTTATTTATGATGCACTAAAATAATAATAAATATAATTAAGTAAGACAATGACATTTGTTTGACTTAAACAACACAAAATTAATCATCTTAATCATACCAAGCAGCCCCGACTAAAGTGGTTACGTATGTTCTCAAGATCCAAATCCGCCGATAAATTTTCGAAAAATATTTTGATCTGCCAGAGTACGTGCAGACCTCGCAGCATTCCTGTATGACGCAACACCTCAACAAATCTCTCTCTTTCTCTCCGTGAGCGAAAGCAATTAGCTAAACCCATGACCGTTTTGTCTCGTTATCGCCGACACTTTTTTCCCTCTCTCTCTCTCTCTAGCTTCATATCTAAACTGCCGCAGACACATAAAAGTAAATGCACGCACGCTTGGCAATCTATACGCCGGGCGATCGGGGAAAAGCCGATTAGCATGTGCGTTTGGCCGTCGTGCGCACGCGTGTCTACCTACTTTTTGTAGCTTAGCTCTCGCGCGAGAAATTATGTCAACTCCTTCGCGCGGAAGCCCGAACGTAGGTGTATGTGCGTGCACAAGTGAGAGATCGGCCGCTTTAGATACATAATATATATACGTGTTCACGCGCATGACAATCCCTGAGAGATCGATATAAACGTCGCTTTCGCGATCTCGCATATATATCGATTGATAATAATGATAATAACAAGCGGTGAATGCGTAGATATATATATATTACATATCTTAATTGAGTAGCGGCTTATTCATGCGGGGAGAGGACGATTGTTTTATCCGTTTATTATATACAGGCTCTTTAGGTACGCAAAGCACGGTCGTCGCAGAAATATTTACGGGATGATAAATATTTGCGTATGCAGCGAATGTGTATAATAAATGCGTCGCATGCGATTAATGTCGCGATGATTAAGCGGCGAGTCGTCCGTCTTCATTAACGCACCTCGTGCCGTTAATTATTTCTAAAATGGTAAAAATCCATATGCACACGTATATACAATCGTGCGTAGAATTGTATATACATGCATATAATATTCTCTCTTTGCAGTTCAAATGCCCGCCGCATAACGAGAATATGATAATGGCGAAAAATCAATCACAGCACGTTCTGTTTCCTTAACTTATGCAACTACACACAGGAAGTGAACAGAGGAGTACACACACCTGAAGTGCATCTTGCGCAAAAACGCCTGAAACGAAATTAGACTCGTCAACACATGATTTCCTGCGGCGATGCGCGCACACTTGGCAGAAAAAGAGAAACTTAGCGCGCCTAAGTCACGACGTGGGGCGCCTCTTTTCTCCTCCCTCCCTATATAAGCTTTCAGCAATTACGCGTATATAACCTAACGGGAAGATCTTCTCCGCGATTTCCATGACGCGTAAAGCACGACTGCGCGAGCATGAGAGTCTCGGCAGGTGCAGGCAACTCCTTCTTCTGCTGCGCTTCCTCGTGCCCGGCGATCCTGCGCTCGTCATAACTCACGCGTGTGTTGTCCCGAGAGCGAGCCGATACGCACCGCCTAACTATATACATACATACACACCCGTTCCTCTTTTCTCGCGTTCATTCTTATGTACAACCACGTGTACTTATATATACACGGCGAATCCCTCTGCGCTTCCTCAGCGTCATTACCGCTGTGTGCCGAGGCCTTTTACCTCATCGCGATAAATCTGGCGTTCGGTATTTCGCGCTCCTCCTCGGCAGCAGCAACAGCAGCAGCAGTGCTTACAGCCGTCACGCTGGGGAACAACCGCGAAAAAATTGTGCAGAGAGAGAGAGAGTCGAACGTGTCAGTCGTGCGCGTGATGTAAACGCAGCGAGGATTTTCTGAAATGAGGAAATGAAGCGAGCGCGTGCCTATTTGAATTATTCTTATTGCACGATGCATTGATTCGTAATTTACGCCTGTCTGCGAGAGGAGCTCGGTGGTGTGGGTATAGGATAAAGTGAGAGAGAGAACAGTTTCTTTTTTTGTAGATAGCGGGATATGTGAGGTGAGTAATTTAAATAGCGATACCCGTGAAAATTTATATGCGTGTAATAAGAAGAGCCTTTATTAATAGTATATGGATACACATAGGCTTTGAAAACTCAACGCGGAATTCGTACATTATTGTTAATTTACTTTTCATTTTACACGTGTATATAATTGAAAAATTTTAATTTCATCCCGTGTATATAACTGTAAAATTACAATATATAATATAACGATCCATTCAATCAGCAGCTAATTCATTTACGCAAATATACGAACGGTTGCGAAATTCCACTGCAAAATGAGCCAGGCTTTTCACCGAAATGTAAATTTCCAGGTACACGGTAATTTCACGCAATTTCCCTGGCACAATGGGCGAAAAACGAAGTTCTTCCCCCTCTCCTCTCTTACAACAAGAGTATATGCGTTAAGGTCGCTCATCGTCGTCTGCGTCTATATACGTCGTCGTCTCGCTCTTTCTCTATGCTAAGAGAAGACGTATACGCAAACGTCGAAGAAAAGAAGAGGGGGCAAAAAAGTCACAGGGATTATTATGTACCGACAAGGTGTGCGTATATACACACAAGCACGTAACGTGTATTACCTAACGCAAAATAAGCTGGACCTCTCGCTCACACTAGCACACGTATGTATATGTATATCTATAAGCTAGTACAACGCGCATAATAAACATTACGGATATAAATGCACACAACACGTGTGTGTACAGACGCACAACGCGAGTCCTTTCGTTGAAAAAAAAAAAAAAATCTACAGCGGCGCTCTTTTGCACCGAGCCCACGATAAATCTCACGAAGAGTTGTGTGTATGTATATATATGCATAAGTATACGCGCGCGAGTCTCCTCCTTCTTTTCTCAAGAGAGATGCTCGCGCGCATTATGCACCATAGTTTTCGCAACAACGCGTCATCGTTACTCATCCCATTATTCGCCGACCCGCGTATACACATAGTAGTAGTAGGTAGTCCGCGCGTACGGTTCGTCCTCCGGGTGAAAGGATCTCGTTGCGACGGGGTTTGTGTGTATATAGTAGCAGGAGTCTTGCACGACAATGATGGCGAATACATACACATACATGCCAAGTGTGTAGTATGAGGTCAGGTGTCGATATTATTAACGATCGAGGAGAGAAGATGACCCTTCCTCTTTATTATACGCGCGTTATTTACTTTTGGGCATATATTCGCAAATACCCCTTTCACACACATTGTTCCGCATCATTGTTTAATAAAGCACAAGCTTATATCGATACAGTGGGTCAGCTGATTTATCATTGGCGCGTGGAGTTAACAAATTCGATAATCGATACGCGGCCACGTATTTTCGCAGCGTAAATCTCGATGAATAACGACGCGATAAAGAGTTTATGAAGAGGCAGAAGGTGGAGAGGGAGCCCCGTACTTATACATATATATAATAAAAGGGGAACAGAACAACGCGCGTGTTTAAGCTTATGGGACGAAAAAATTTGAATAGGAAATATTTCAACGATTATGGACGATAAATTCAATCGACCGGCACGAGCGTGCGCCCGCGTACATACAGTCTCTCTTTCTCTCGTGAGCATTAAACGGGCGAGAGAAACAAACCTCTCTCTCTCTCTTACTCTCGCGAGTGCTCGCGGGACACAAAGGAAAATCAAAATTTACGCCGGCGAGAGTTTAAATTAGCCGAGGCATAAATAGAAAATTCGCAAGAGAGCATGTGTGTATATATGTGAGGGTCTCGTTATACACATACCGTCCGATACTCTACGTTATTTATCTCGGCGAGACGCATATCGCACACATACGGGCGCAGGCACGCGCCGGAATTCGCGCTCCCGATGTATAATATCCCTTACCCCATCCAACGGCTGATTGTTAATTAATAATTAACGGCGCGTTCGCCTGAATGATGGGACGGATTCTCATTTGTTGGATATGCGCGTGCGCGAATCATAATCGCCCGGGACGTGACTCATTTGTGGACCCGATGGATCGTATATATATATATATATATATATATACACACACACACGCCACGTATATACTAGCCATCATGGGGAAATCAATTATTGCGAGAACGCGCGACATAAGAAACAAGATTAATGAAGATCGCCTCCCGAACCTCCGACAACTCTGATATGTACATGTATATATGCATTATACCCATATAGCGAAGATGGGAATTACCTTATTATTCCACCATTGCAGTTAGCTTCGCGTGATTAATGCTATAACCAACGTGGCGGCTACTCTCCTTTTTGCCTTATTCTCTCGGCGACAATAGACATCCCCCGCGAGAGCATCATACGCACGCAAGTGAAATTGAAAACGAACCTAGCGCGCCGCGCATAACCATAAAGAACGTTAAATATGTAGACACAGAGACGCACACACTCAGATACGAGAGCCATTCGCGCAGCTGTTCATGTGTCTGTCTCTCTCTCTCCCAAGAGAGAGCCCAGAGCGCAAATTGAAATGCGCGCGCGGGCAAGAGAGACTCCATATGTGAGTAGATTGTCACAGTACGCGCGGAGAGCGTAAATCTCAATTCCGCGTGGCCTTGGGGTATATACGCGCTCACTTGCTCACTCGCTTGCTCGGGCAACTGCGCGCAGCATATACGCGAGTGGAAGTAAGAAAAGTCAATTATCGAAACGTGTTGACATAAATAATGCCTCCGCCGTATAGAGAGAGAGAGAGAGAGAGAGAGAGAGAAGCGCCGTCCCAGTGAAACTGAGAGGGGCTGCGTGGAGATCGCGCAAGATCCCGTAATTTAAAATGATGACTCGAGCGAGAGAGTCGCGTCTTCTGCACACCCGCGGCGATTAAGCTCTCTCTCTCTCTCCCCTCTCTTACTATATTCTCTTCTCTCTCGTAGTATAGTAACGCCGCACACACGCGTATGTGTATTACGCGAGAATTGCGCGAGTAGGGCGCGCGTGTAATAATTTCGTCGCGCCTCCGTGCAGCGAAGCGACCTCGAAAGAGAATCCTCTATGATAATTGCGTGAGCTGCGACGCGTGCATATATATCTCGCTACCTTATCGGTGTCGCAGTGGTGTTGTTGTCTTCTGTGTGAGCGAAGACGCATCAGGGTTCGTCGTTCCGATTCCACTCTCGTGGTGTAATGAGCGTTGCGGTGAGTTTTTAAAGCTGCTTAGCGCGCGCGGCAATGAGCGTAACCGTGTCGCGCTGTGCGAGTTGTATATATATATATGTATATAGTGCCGTTGTCAGTGCGCCCTTGTCGTTGCGCAAACCTCTTGCTCGATATTTGCATGCGCGAGGAACAAGAGTTATGCCGCGTGTGTGGTTTGCTTTTGTAAAAATCTCGTACGGTAGTACAAGTTTGTTACGTGTGATTCTTGTTGTTCGGGTTGCAAATTTCTCAGTTTTTTTTTTATTGTTTGATTAATTGACCAGGTTACCGGTTGTTTTCAAGGAACTAGATTAATCATTGCATTGTTAAGTAACTGAATTGGAATTGTAAAAATTTTATATTATTATAGTTTGAACTTAAATTAAAAAAAAAAAAATTATCAATCTCAAGTAACACGAGGTTCGTTATAAGTTTTATAAAGCTTTTAAAATTACACGTGTATCATTTAATAACGCACACTGTAATAATTTACCAACTTTTTAATATTAAATTAAATTGCCATAACTCTACCTATTAACTCCACCTTTGATAAAAAAGGATGCAATAATTACCAGCCATATAAAGAGAAATTCGCTCTTCTCAACCCTTTTTATACAGACATCGCAGGTCCTCAGCGTGCACAAAAAATCCACGTTCCCATCGATTATTTCTTCCACGACCGCAAGACAAATAATAACGGTACACGCTTAAATTTCGCTCTGTTACCAAACCTGCCAAAAAAAAAAGAAGAAAGGAGGCGCACACATACACACACGTGGAAGATCGAAAAAAGCGATTGGACCCAGTCGACATGTCGAAGCAGCGCGACACACGGGCACGCCTCACAGCACGTGTGTGTGTAGGTATTATACATCCTATACAAACTGGTTCGCAGAGAGCTTAATCGGATCGTCCATGTATATAAGCGAGAAACCGCGCATTACCGTAACTCCAAGGTAAAAGCGGAAGAGTTGACTGCGCTGCGCGTGTAAGAGGTTATTGGGCGAACCAGTTCGTGTATGTGTGTGATGGTTTAACCCCAAGCAGCAGGACGAAAACAATGCGGAGCGGGTGTGTGTGTATATATAAGCTGTACACGTGAGGAGAGGTATTGTGTTTCGGAGGTATGCGAGTGCATAAAGTACGGCTCAACAAGGTTTTTTTTAATGTGGTACAAGTGTTGTGGTATTTTGATAACCGCTTTAATATCAATATAATAGTTTTATTTTTTTTTAATTTTCTTTTTATATCTTTAGGACACATTTATATGTTTACTCGTTGTAATATAATCGTTTTGTGGAAAGTTTCTATTTTAAAGTATGATATTTTATAGAAATAATGAGAAACATAAGTTTTGTAAAATAAAGTGTTTACACGTGTGTTTTATCCACATTTAACAACTGGATAAAACTATTGCCTGCGTGTAAAAATATCAATGAGTACCTGTGTAATTTTATATGTTTTGATATGAAACATTCATGATTCTCGCAATCTTATTGGAAGGTGTAGCCTATTTATCATCTCACAACGATGTAAACATATTTGTTAATTAAGATAATTTTTCATCTACTCAACTTTCAACAATTTCTTACATAAATGTTTCTTTTTATACAGTATTCTGTTTTATTTATTATTATTACAAATCGTTAGTCATTATTTTACAAATCACATTGACATACAAATATCAAGAATGTATACAGATGTACTAGCAATCATCGTATTATCGGCAAAAAATAACATAGCTGGCTTTATGATAGTCATGATCATGTACATATTAATGCTACCAATTCAATCATTTCCTAATAACAGTAAAATACTGATAAATAAACTTGTTATTCTATGCTATTTTATCATCGGAAAATTAAATGATTGATAACGTCCCATAACATATTCATCCATTACACGCTTTTCTTTCATCTCGGATCAATCTAGTCTTGTATCTATTAACTTTCTAACACAAATTGATAACGTTTAATCCAATATCACTACTAAGCATCAGTATCAAAACAAATTACTCATACGACGCGAAATATTTTAAATTTTCACCCCCACGAATCACCTAATGAACAAAAAACCGCACATCCGACTAGAAAATCCACGTATCTTTCAATCAAACGAAAAAGAATCGGCTCGTGCGTCATCAGTACGGGACGCGTGCCTGCGAGTGAAATCCCTCGCGCTTTCCGCGAACGAATGCGCCTATAGCAGAAGAGTGGTTGCACCTCGGCAGTCCGCGAAACTATGCGTTTATAACGGAGCTCATAGCCGTGTGTGTATACGCATACTCGCTACTTTTACTCGAAAACGCTCCGATAATGACAGTCTTACTTGCACACATACACACTCACACATACGCACGTACGCGCGTCCTTGCAAACCTCACTTATACGCTATTAATCTCAACGTCTTCCGTCTTCCTCGCGGCTAACTGATTTTCGAATCGTTCGTTTTCCCTCTCTCTCTCTCTCTCTCTCTCTCTTATTCGTAAACCATGATATATATATATATACGTATAGAGCAACTGAAGCAGATCGCGCACTAACGCGCCTCGCTGCGAAATCGGTCACAGCGCGCTGTGCAGCGGCGGAAGTGAACTACCGGTTGGCAACGCTACAACTAACAGAGAGAGAGAAGAAAAACACCGGCAAATGATCGAGCGAGGTGTGTACGCGCTACGCAGAGGAATAAGAGGAAAAAAAAGACGCGCATCGTTGTTTATATATATGTACATACAGAAATCGGCGCGGCGAAAGTAGCGCCGGTGAATCGGATCGCCGGTGTGTATATATATATACACGTGAGACTATACCGGAATCTATCGGTACTCGCTTCTATAAACTCATTTGCGTGACGATAACTGCCTTAGGAAAAGAAGCCACTACTCCTCTTCCACCTCGCGGCGATTGCGCACACGCGACACACCGAAGAAGAATTTTCTCGTAGCGTCTCCGGTGCGAGATAATTGCAGGATCTGACCTAAATTACGATCGCCTTATTATGTGCGGTGGCGGCGGCATGAGCGTCCTTGCCCCCTCGGAGAGACAGAGAAACACACGAGCGCGCGTGAAGTGCATTTATCCGTACGTAATATAGATAGCGAAGGCACGGCGTGGACTGATTAAGGTCGCCCTCGCATATATATACTCGTATATATATATACCTATATATACAAGAGACGCAAGGTTTTGTATATTATTATCGATCGATGCGCATCTACATTCATAAATATATTGATAATTGGAATGAATACTCGGCACGAGTCGAGCTGAGTTGAGCTGAGCGAACCGTACGCGCCCCAGGAAAGAATTATGTACCTGCTTTTCACATCCAACAGCGCGCGACTCTTTGCGAATGCATACGTTCGTACATACGTACATACATACTCTGTACGTGCGCACTCGCGACTCTTATGTAAATCCGAGTGTAAAAACATTCGTACATTTTCTTTGGCTTTTGTGCTATTTTTTGCCGCCGCGGCAGGTTCTCTACGCGTGTATCTCTCTGTATACTAAATCAAAATATTTTTCTTATCCGTACTGCGCCTCGAGTAATTGTACAGCGTCAAAGGTGTGTATATATTACGAAAATCAATCGTGTATACCTGTATATACGTATCTATAACCATCGATACAAGCGTACACGCTCATTTCTCTATTACAATATCAACAAAAAGAGTGACGCGTGCTCGTAAACGAGAGCCACATCACCTCCACTTTGACATGGTCATTCCCAATCACGCGTGCCGACGCGCGTGCGCATGCCACCCATCTCTATTCATAATACTTATACGTGCATAGACACGAGGCTCGCATGACTCTCATGTCAAAGCGCGGTCACTTTTCCATCGCATTAGCTGTGTCTAATGCTCACTGTGCTACCGCCTTCGTGTAGTATATATATATGCGCTTTCACGTGCTATACGAGACGTTGCACACGCGTGCTATCGGTAAGCATCGATCGGTTATATGCGCGATCCGCCGCCACATGATGTACGGTGAGCATTACGCGATGATAGCTCGCGATATCCTATCCGTACACGAGCTCACGTGATTGTCTCTATAACCGTGTGCGGCTATCGAGAGGGAAAGGCACGTTCTTTGCCTCCGGGATAAACTGCGAGAATCCTCGCAAAGTTTTACGCTGCTAAGGGTGACTCCCCGCTGGTGAACAATAAACGCGCAGCCTTGACACCACGCGGCAACTCGACCTCAAAACGAGTGTGCGAGAAGGGACACGTGGAGAGCGATTACGAGGACGTAATGAACGTTAAGTAATCGTTCTCGCGTATGTGTATACGTTTATTTGTATGGGTTTGATGGACCCCCGACGGAGAGCTGGATTAAACGTGTGTGGAGTCCCATTGGCACATGTGAAAACAATGTTATTGAAAGTACTTGAATTCGGGTTGGGAGCGATTGAGTGCCATGGGAATGAAAAGGTATTAAAACAGCGCGGGGATTGGTATGGGTCAGTGTAAATATGTGCGGTCGTAAAATGTATTCAGAGAAACTCTTTTATGAGATGCAAACATTATCTTCGCTGTAATTATAATGCGTGGAAAAAATATACGCCTTTGATTAATTAAAATTTAAAGGAATTTAAAGGAAAACTCAAAGGAATTCTTGGAGGGAAAATTAATAACAAAGGTAACGAGAGTTCAAGAATAGTAGGAATTAATAGGTATTTCAGAACTTTCTAGTAAGATGATGATTTGTTGTAATACTCGAAGATATTATGGTATTAAATTCAAGGAGCTGTATTTTAAGCGATTTTATAGGGTAAAAATTTGGCATTCGTTCAAAATTGAATTGAAGGCGTTTTAGAAAACGGTAAAGTGATTCTAATCATTAATTATAATTCCTAAATACGACTATGATTCACGTGTACCGTAAGCGAGATAATGTTCATTACAAAATTCTTCGAAGTTTTTACGAAGCGATCTTTTTCCGCGTAGTCAATTACATAATAAAGTGATTGATATTAATCAAACTGAAGCCTCTTTCATCCATTGAATCAAATTACTTAAAAAAAACGGAGATTTGTTAAAAATATATATTTATTTAAAGAAACTTTGCTGTAATAAAAAACAATGTATTTTTTAAATTGATAAATGATTTATTTGTATAGTTATAGTATCGAAGCAAGAAAATTACTATTCCACATTTGCGTTCGAGGACGGAATATCGATAGAGTTCCTTGATCAAGTTTATCTGGGCGAAATAAAGTTGTTGAAGTCGGTTAGCATTCAAAGAACCGATGACTAATACATCGATCGACACGAGGCGCGCGAGAATTCCTTATTCGTTTGAGTCTCCATATAGGAAGCAAACAATGCAATGGTTTTGCTCACACATACCTGACACAAAGTATCATCTGTCTAAAGCTCGCTTATTTGATTCTAACTATCGATAAAAAATCAAAGATAAAAATACTATACGCTCTAAAGCAGACCATGAAAGAAAATAAATTAATTCGGTTTTTTTTTGTAACCACGTAACCAAAACCAACCAAATTTCATGAATTATTTCGCATCGATCGTCGCTTTTACAAATTAGTCTGCTGTTACGTCAATCAAGGCGTCGCGAATGAATGCGCGAGGAAGAAGAACCGATACAGACACCGGCCATGATTAGCCCCCGCTGGGACACAATGAACGCACGCGCGTACGCACAAGCGAAATTAGCATAAGAATGCCTGCACTCGCGCGCGCGCGGCGCGTACTTTTATAATCTCCGCCAGGCCTTGAGAAAAAAGTGCGCGCGACACGAGACGAGATCGAAGCGCCCGCGACGCGAAAGAGAGAGCAAGAGAAATGCAAGAAAAACGTACACCTTGCGAATTCTACGCGAGTAGTGCGACTTCTCTCAGCTGCCTCTGTGTGCACTCTTGGCACTTTAGCTTGTATTTCGCGCGCGGCAGTGGTCACGTATGTTTTTCAAAGCCGCACGCGCGAGTTTTCTACGCAAAGAGGTGCTGTTTACTCAAGATGTACTAGTATCTGTGTATATGCGAACGCGTATGTGTGGTGGAGGAGGTTATTTCAGAAATGCTTGAAAAACGGGAGGAGTTCGAATAAAAACACGCGCTTGCGGGAAGTTATGCGAGTATAATTCAATAGGACAGTATGGAGATTTTTTTCCCCTCTACGGCGATTATTTGATTTGTCAATATTTACAAGTTAAATAGGCGAGCACATATCCTCGAGATGCCATCGGCTGTACCATATTTTTGCATTAAACGTGCCGAGATTATTACACTCTCGCGCACACGTGTAAACAATATTAAAGATCTATATATACATAGTGTGTGGCGTGCATGCTACTATACGCGACCTTGATGCCACCGATAAAACACCTTCGGTCCGGAATCTCGCTTTATCGCAAACGGGAAAGTGCGTGCACATATATGCAGTTGAATGCAAATAACTATCGCGAAATTATTGGCAGTGATAAAGGTTCACGGAACAGTAGACGAGAAAGAGAGAGAGAGCACATATATGTAAAAGATAATTCGCGCAACAGAGTTCCGCTCTAATTGCGCGCGAATCCGAAAGCGACATACTTATGTCGCGTGCCGCCGTCGCCGCCGCCGTCCGTCGTACTTTATCTAGCTGTAACTGTAATTTCCGTGTTTCGCGAAAATTAGAGGCTCGTCGTACCGCGTGTATGACTTCTTTTTTTAGACGCACACTATTGAGAGTGAGGGAGAGCGATTGAATGTCAGTGACAATGTGAAAGGGATATTTCGCAAAAAAGGAAATGAGTTGTGCTGAATGATTAGTGTATTACTATTGTCGAATGTTTGGTGAAATTGAGCAATAATTCTAGGGAAAAATACGTTGAATTTTTTTCAAAATATGTAGTTTTTAAATATTTGTGAAGGAAAAAAAAACGTTGGATATTTACTCAGCATATTTTAAATATTATGCAGGACGTATATGTACATTACATCATACATTTTTAAATACTTCAGACCTGCTGACATAAATCAGAATATATTTTAGAACAAATAAAAACTTAACTCCATGCATAATGTATTAGCATACGTAATTTTAACGTTATTATTAATATATAAAATAAAATTTTTTTCAACGATGTATTTCTTATCACTAATTATATCCATCAAATTTTTTTATAATTATCTGGTATCCTTTTCTCTACAATTAAGCTGTTTCACTTGTACCATAAATTTCGTTCGCAACTAAATAAAATCGACCAATCAAAACGAAAAAAAAACTTCACTTCTCAATCCATCTCCACAATTTCCCATTACCAACAGAACAAACTATGTCAGCCAACTTCTAACTACACTAAACTACATTTCCACTCCCTCTCTTTGGAAAAACTTGCACCACACATCTCTGTCACCACACTTCGCCAGCACTGCAAAAATAATCCTTTCCTCGTGAAAGTCCGCGCCTGCACAGCTCAGGAAAGTCGCGCAGGTGGAGTCTACTTAGAGCCGTCGCACATCGCGTTGCGTGTGTGGTGTATGCGGCGTGCATCGTCTCAGCGGCGACGGCGGCGTCCTTGGCGCTCAACATGGGGAGAGATTGACGACGGCTTCGGCTCTAATCGTGTCAACCGCGTTCCAGCAGTGCAGTGCCTCTCCCGATACATCCTCGAGAGAAAGAGAGATGGTGGTTGTGTGTGTGTGTGTGTGTGTATGTGTGGTATATATATATAAGCGATGATACGTGCTGCGGTGAAACGAAACCAAACGAAATTTGCCCGAGGCGCGAGTGTTTGAGTTGGCTTTGTTCTCTGCAGCAGGTGGTTATTGAGAATGGGTTGTAAGAATTGGGGGTGGTCATTAATTTGGTTGGTTTTGTTTATGGCTGACGCTGGCTCGTTGGTTATATTAGGTAAATGATTGATGGGTTGTAATTGACTTTAGTCAAAACACATTTGTTTTGAATATTGGTGCTTGAGAGGAATGAGTGAAAGAAGAATTAATTTAAACGGAAAATAAAATATGACTCAAACTTTTAAGATACATATGTATATATGATGATTTGATGAATAATAAATAAAATAATAAATATCGGGATAGAGTTTACGTCAATTAAATTATATGAGAAATTTATACTCGCTAGCTTCACAATAATTAGGTTAATACAAATTTATGTATTTGAATTTTTAAAATTAACTTTAGGGACACACGAGATATATACAGAAATAAACATTAGTCAAGTGCATAAGCCGTGGAGATATACGAGCCAAAGCAATTGTACAGTGCATAATCAAAATAAGAACCGGCAAAATTAATCACCGCGTACAATACCGGCCCACGCAAAATAAGAGCAAAAAACGAAACCTCAACCACGCCAGCCTAATGACAATTCCTATTACGCCGTAAAAAAAATTATATATATATATATATATATATATATATATGCAGATCCAGAAACATCGTCAGACCGTAAAATATCCTTTCCACCACGAAATTATTCCCACCTCGAAAAAGTGCATAAATCAGACGCCCGCGCGCTTTTAGCACGTTCCTACAAATTATGATTAATGCAAGGCCGTGCCGTGCACACGCTAAAGTTTTCAAACTCCCTCTCCACCACCATATAGCGAGCAGAGAGGCAATTTTTCTGTCTACTTAAGTGCCATTATTCAAGCGAACCACGCGTTCTCCCGAAAATATATATTGGCCGTGTCCTAAACACACGAGGGCGCATGCGCGCGCGATAAGCCGGGAAATTAATCACGCTTCGCGCAGATCGAATGAGCCCGATCATCGCCGTGACCATCTATCTCTCTCTCCCAGAATACGATTCGCCGCACGCGGGAGCGATTACTCCAGCGAAGGGGTCCAGTGTTATTAATAACCGAAAAAGGGGTAGCCAAGCCCCGCGGGTGCATAACACGAGAAGCGCATCTTCTCTCATCCGAGAGAGATCGTATTAGCTACCGTGACTTTTTTTCGATCCCTTCGTTTCTTTTTTTTTTGTCGGAGAGGGAGAGTACAAGCAAGGAAGCAATTTGGAAACAAGCTACCGCGAGTATTATAGCAACGCGTGGAGGACCTGCGATGTATCATTCCCAATACGCGGGGGCGCTAGTAGTATCGTACATGTATATAAGAGCCCAACGATAAATCTGTCTGTCTCGTGTTTTTTTTTTCGTTGACCAGCTAATCGTTGCCGATTCTTCCAGTACGCTCGTGATATGCTTCGTTTCGAGTATTACGCAGTGCGAAGGTGCAGCCTCGAAAGAGTAAAAGTGTCGAGATGGGTATATATATAGATTTTTGTGAGTGCGATACAAGCGGACGAAAAAAGGACCATTAGCGCCTCTCCGAGATTGCTTATCGCGAGACCCGCGTGAATTCATGCGTGCGTGCGAGAGAATAAAAGATGAACGTGCCTGAGAGGTCTTTTCGCAAATCGAAGACCTCGACGAAGGACACGTTTTTAACGGCTTCGCGATATCTTTTTTGCTGCTATATACACGCAGTGGCAACGTACGAAGAACAATATAAGGTGTGAATGAAGCTGGTGTACACACATACGCATCCGTGCGATGCGTCAATTGGACAGCCGCGTAGATAAACAAACATTAGTGTATACGCATACTTCTTCGTATGCGACGTCCTTGAGAGAGCACATATACACATACATATACAACTGCTGCTATGTTTAATGAACCATGATTAACATTTCGAGGAATGCTTTTTGAATTTTTTTTTTTCACCACACCAGGATTCCATTGCGATGCGTTCGCATAACGCATCTCAAATTAATGAATAACAATTTTTCTCCATATGACTCACGTCGCGACGTCGCCGCCGATAACCGCGAGCGTTTGTAACTGTGTCAGGTGTATATTAAACGCGCGAAGCGTATTGTTTATTCATTATCGGTCGTTGTCTCTCCCTCTCGCAGCCTCGTTAACGTCTAAGCGCGCGCGCGCGCGAAACTTTCGAAACTCGCGCCGTATAAGCCGGTGTATAACGTCGTGCTTGACGCGATGAAAGCTGCACGAGCGCGTAATATTTACAGTGCATCGAATTAATTCTGTTTAACCAGCTATACCTGTGTATATTTACATATGTGATTATAACGGCTGCTCGCGCACCAGCAGCTCTATACGTAATTAAAGTATTTTCTACAAAGGAGAGGGAAAAATAAATACGAGACAATATAGCTGATTTGCACCTGTCGGGGCTCATGCTTCGTGCCTTATTCTTCGCACCTTCTAACACCTAATCTCGACACGTCACGTATAATACACTCGTACGCTTTGGCACGTACAACAGCTTTACGATCTTGCCGCAGCTCATGCGTGCACGAGCGAAATCCCATATGATGTAGGGCCTAAGCTCGCATGCACGACTATACTCGCGCATATAAACAAGTAAGAATTCATCTAGTCTTCGAACGCACGAAGACCTCGTCAACGACGCGCACGCATTATCGTTTTTCATACTCGCTCTATCTCCTCTCTCGCCTCGCTCAATACGTATTCATAGAATTTCAATTAACTCGTCCTATTGATTCTCCCTCTTACACACACACACACACACACACACACACACACACACACACACACACACACACACACACACACACACACACACACACACGCGCGCGCGTAGCCTATTCACGCACAAATAGTGTGCGCAGTTCTAAAACTGCGCGACCTTATCGCGATCCGTGTGCTGCACCGCGTGACAGAAGTATGTGTACTACGATAGACGAGTGGTGCAGCATTGGTTCCGACGTACACACGTCTCTGCATGCGCAATCGCTTGCCCTTACAATAGTTTCTCCATCCTATATGCGCATGCACCTGCGCACGCGTGTATATATACGATCGACAACGTGCGCGCATGTATCTTTCTCTCGTTCTCTCTCTCTCTCTCACTGGATTGCGACATCGCAGGGATGCGCGCGGCTGGACTGCGAAATGCGACCGGTCGCACCGTGGCCGTACTGCACAAGTGCAGTATATAGAAACAGCAGCGGCGTGTAACTATTAACGCGTGCCTCCGATAAACGCAGTATAGTAGCAGTAACGCGCGCACGGAGAATAGATCGAAGGTCTGTTGCCTGCTGCTACTGCTGCTGTTGCTGCTGTCGTGGAGGAACGACGATACGCGGCTATCGCCTTTTTTTTAAAGCACTAAGCAATAGAAAGACACGACAATGCAAGCAGCGTGCGCGTGTACATACTTGAAGATTTCCCGTAGATTCGTGTGTGTGTGTGTGTGTGTGTGTGTGTGTGTGTATATATATATATATATGTATAAGCTGCACCTTATGGCGCATTTGTAAACGTTTTTAGCGCATATAGGTATATATACGTGGTGGGTACTTAACGACACCTCAAGGCGAGTTGGTGTAAGGAGAGAAAGAGAGTTGCACAAGCGAGAGCGCGAGCTTCATTAACCCCTTGAGAGCAGCTTGCTGCTTCCAGAGTCTTTCGAGATCGCGTAAGATCTTCACAAGAGAGAGCGAGAGGGGGAGAGAGAAAGAGAGAGAGAAAGACGGAGAGACTAAACGATTCTCTTATTTAAACGCTCCGAAGACTTGCACTCTCGCTTTCCTCTCTTTATTACCCGGCCCCGTGCGCAGACACACGTGCCCTCAGGCTTATCTCTCTCTCCCTCTCTCTCTTTCTCTCCCGCCTTATTCTCTTCTCTCTCCTTCTCTCGAATCTGATTTCTCATATACGCCAGGTCGGAGCTATATATATATATATACACACGGTACACGTATATACAACACGTATTGAATCGCGAACGATGCTGTATTATTTATTATCTCCGACTCTTTTTATTCTTAAAATTTTTTTCTTCGTCTCTCGCGAGATGTATAGGCGAACAATAATTCAAACGATTTTGCGCTGGGCGCGTGCTCATGTATCGAGATAAACGGCTAATGGATATTCCCGGCGAGTGAGTCCGTGATCCTGCAATTTTGTCGCGAGAGAATTGCATGCGTTTCGACAATGAGAAATGCGCAGCTATTAGCCCGCCCGATGAATTAACGTGTCTAACAAGACCCGGCTTTTAGTGTGTGTGTGTGTGTGTGTGTGTGTGTGTGTGTGTGTGTGTGTGTGTGTGTGTGTGTGTGTGTGTGTGTG
>JAYJLV010092608.1:7500-12920 GCA_036873485.1 Torymus texanus | reverse complement strand
TCTCTCTCTCTCTCTCTCTCTCTCTCTCTCTCTCTCTCTCTCTCTCTCTCTCTCTCTCTCTCTCTCTCTCAGTATAGAACGAGCACGAGAACACGACAGTTTAATCATACGCTCGCGGCACAACTCGACCCTTTCCCCCTTCTCCTCTCTGACAGGCCTTTTTACCATTCCTCTCAGGAGCTTTACGACGAATTCATCGCCTTTATCACTGGCAGAGGACGAGAGAACGGGATAGAAGCTTCGCGAGTGAGCATAATAACGGTATTATGATGCTCGTGAAATCATCGCCCCCTCGACATTATACACACATATATATACATATATATATATCTACTACTGCTTACTGCTATACACTTGGAATTTCTCGGAAACGGAGGTCTCTATTCTTTGGGAAGAGAGAGAGACGGAATTTCCGTGGCATTAAAAAATTACGTCGTCGTTGGCGTGCAGCTCTATGTGTGTGTATATATATATCTATATATATATAGGTATGTATTCAGAGAGAAGAAGCTTTCGAAAATTCCTTCAAGAGATGCGCTATTACTACTGCTGTTGCTGTTGCGTCTTGAAAAATTTATCTATCCCATCCCCGTTTGCTCTTTCTTCGGTTCTTTGGTAATAATATTAACATTTTCGCTGCCAAGTGTATGTGTGTATGTGTATATATACATAGTCCACTGTGGGAGCAACAAGTTAGCTTCTGCGGATTGATATTGTAAATTTGTCATTCATAATTCATAAAGCCGGATTGAATTATGAAATTGATGAATAATAAAAATAGAGCGGCAACGTAAGCACCAGCAAGCTAACGTTACGCTTTGAGTGTCATCGCTGCGGGGTATATTTGTAATAAGTTTTAATTGCGCGCGAAAATTAATTGAAAGTTTAATTAGTAATATGAGAAATTAATTATTATTCATGACCCTGATGGTTGCATTAGAAGATAATAATTTATTAAGGGTTCGTTGTCGCCGATCGGTTGGATGAAACTTTCCATTAAAAGCAAATTATTCGTATTTACAGATAAAATAATAATTTGAATTTGATGGAAAATGGTAGTAATATTCGTCATTAAAAATGCATATTTATTTTATTCAGAGGTATTATCCGATACGAATATTGTAAATATATCCGCAAATTAATCAGATAATTTAATACTCAGCTATCGTGTTACAATCGACAATTAAAACAATTAAAAATAGAAATTATTAATGGCGCATGCTACTCATACTCCTCCCAATATTTTCTTTCATTTATTATTAATTAATATCAGAAAATCCATTAGGGGATTGGATCAACAAGCACACGTGCATTCGCACACTCACGTTACAAATGAGTAATTACGATAAAATTCTCTCAATGTGCATCAAGCTAACGAACCAAATGCACAATCCTTTCGCCTCGCGCAGAGAAGCTCCTGAATTATAAATCATGACTCATGAACTTGTTTAAATCGTAATTGCGAAAATTAAAATCATTAATTGTACTATAATCGATATTCGTGAGTCCGATAACTTTACTCGGCTTTAATCTTTTACTAGTGTTATTCGGCGCGCTACGCGCGCCCTCTGTCTCGCGATCGACCCAAAATTCTCGCAAAAAATCGAGATACCTCGTAAAAATACTCGAAAACCGAACGAATCTCGATCGCTCAATTTATATATCTTTTATCCTTTTAATGCATAAAAATGCATATAAGTGAAAATTTGTATGAATGTAAATATTCAGTTTTAATGGTTACATGAAGTTTTTATCGTCGAAGCGCAATGAATTTTTTATGCAATTTATTTTTATTTCAAACTTTTAATGATTCTTTATACATGTATGAATTTTTTTTCGTTTATCGTATAAAATAACATGAATTTTTCATCGACTTTATTTGATTGCCACCACTCAACGATGTCAGTTCAGAGATATTATTTTAAAAATATTCCCATTCTTGTTTTTTATATCCCGGATAAATTCATCCCATCGACATATGAGGAGTTCTACAGTTTATCCAAACTCAGACGGTTAAAATAAAAAAATTTTCAATCGCGAAGAATCCAGAGGTGTGTCTCACTCAATGTTGATAAACTGTAGCATTCTTCATATAATATATACACACATACACACACACATACACAAACGATAATTTTCTTTAGAACTGTGCGACTGAACGCAAAAGTATAAATTTGCACAGACAACACGTATAAACGTATTTTTCTATATCCTCTATTTTTTTTTTATTTGTTCTTATGGAAAAAGGTGTTATCTCTTTATAATCGTACTCTTTCATATCTCTCTTACAGGAAACGTGTTCGTGATAGCGGCAATCATGATGGAGCGTCACCTGAGGTCGGTAGCGAATTACCTAATAGTGAGCCTGGCGGTGGCGGACCTCATGGTCGCGTGCCTCGTCATGCCCTTGGGTGCCGTTTACGAGGTGCGTATCATCATATACCAACGGCCCATATCTACTCTCTCTCTCTTTATAGCATATCCACCAACATATACACATTGATGTTACTATACTCGGATCCCATCGCCTACTCACATTTTATTCTAACAGTAAGAATTAACGAGTATGTCTCGAGAACCGCTGATCCACATGTGTATACGCATACACACGCAGTTATATACACGCGGAAGCTAATTTCTCAGTCGTGAGCTTCAACCGTTGGCTCGCGTCAATTTGCCAAGCCCCCGGCAATGCGTCGTTAACCCAATGAACGCGCGCGTCTAGGTACGCGTATATGTACGCTCGTTATCAAATTGATGGAACGCGTACACCACGAGTGTATTATGTGTGTGTGTGACTTTCTCTAGATGCTTGGTCGAACACTCGTTCGTTTGGTCGACACAGAGAGTGAAACAACGCGGTTATTTCCACACAGAACGTGTAATGCGCTTGACGTTTAAAGGAAAATTCCGAAATACAATTTACAATAGCGGTGCGGTGTAGCTGTGGGTTAATGCGTTTTAATCAGCGTCCACTCGATGTGTATGTTTGTAATGGCGAGGTTGAAATCGTTCGGAATAATAAGTGGCGAGGTTTTTAAACGGATGCGTTTTTCGGTATTTGCGCAGCGTCGAGCTATTTTTTTAATCGCGATTGTTTGCCATGCCTGTAGTAGAATTTGACGTTTTACGAGCCGTAATGGAGGCTAAATAATCTGCTGTGAAAAATCAGTAGGATGTGCGAGCTTGGATATTCGATATATTCAATTTTAGGGATATATTAGAGAAGATATTGAGAAGTGAACAAAAATTTATCGTCAACTCGATTAGCGCGATTTATAGGTTTGGTCTGACCGTATCATACATGTTTCTACTTATACGATACTCGATTGTCAAACAGCTTTCACATGTTCAACTTTGAGTGTTTTTTATTCCCCCCCGAATAACACCTATACTCACCGCGTAATAACCTTTCGGCCTACCACATTACAACATCCTGCAGCCTCTCCCTCCAACAATAATAATTCTCCCTCCTTTCCTAAAAAGCCTGAAAAAAAACATCCGACAACAATTCACGCCTCCTGCGCACCCCTCCGCAATATATCAAAACCCTCCACCGACTCTCTCTCTCTCTCTCTCTCTCTTTCTCTTTCTCTCTCCCTCTCTCCCCCCACATCCATTTTTCTCTCAACAAGCTCTATTCTGATACCTCCCCTTCTCTGAATTCACGCGCAGGGGAATACGGCACACAGGATATAACATAGACGCACTCGCTTACGTCGCTATATATACAAACACACATACGTACGCACGCAAGCGCGAGTAATGCGCTATTGACATCGATCATCGGCCAATGTTTACATCTGTCATTGTGGAACTCGCATATATATATATATATATATATATATATGTTTGTGTACGTGGCACTTGATATACCCGTCGCGTGTATAAAGCAGGCGCGTATATAATTGTCGTTTCTTTAGGAGAGGGGGGGGGAGGCACTTCGTGCGGAGAGTCGATCAAGCTTTAGAAATAATTCGAGAAAAAATTAGTCGTCGCTCGCGTTGATTATGTTTTCAGAGGTGGATTTATGGAGTCGTCAGTGTGGCATTAATGGAGAAAGAAACGAAAAGGTAGTTTTTTATTAATGGGGTGTTTGTATACACGTTAAAGGTATACGTGTCGTGGCTGCGGATATTGTTATTACTATTAGGGTTATTATCGAAAGTTGTCTAACAAGTTCACTGATGTCAGAGTAGCTCGTTAGGCAAAAGTTATATTAGTTTGCCGGAGAGTAGATTCTTTGGATCATGATTATGATGTCAAGTGATATGGTATTTATCGTTCTTGAATAATCTTGAAATACACGTTTGAAGAATAATAAATTTAAAAATTTATAATCATCTTTTCAAACAGTTTGTTAAAAAATAATATCGTTTATGTTGAAGTGTGGGCAAGGGGAGGACAGCTGTATTATATACGTGGCAGCTGAAACTCTGAGACCCTAAAAAAAAGAAAAAAATTATATATATATATATATATATACACATATTTAATATTATCCTTTAGTGTATATAGTACTCATCATAACTGTCGGAAATTTTCGAGCGAGAGAATGAGTTTAGAATCTATTTCGTGCTCATCAAACAATAACAACCCAGTCTCTTTAAATGAGGTATAAAACTTTCTGCTGACAGTGTTTCCTTCCTTCCCCTCGTCGTATATATATTCTCTCCCTCCCCCCCTCTCTCTCTCTCTCTCTCTCTCTACTGTATATCGCTGCGGAATAGATATATACGCGGATCTAAGACGCTTTTCCTCGGATACAGCAGTTCCTTGAAAAAAAAAGAAAAAAAAACAACAACCTCATCTCGGCATTTATTTATCCACTTCGTCTCGTTAAAACACTTTACAGTAGCTTCAAAATAATCAATAAAGTTGACTCAACTCATCGCTGACAATTAAAATAATCTGCTTCTCTCTCTCCCACCTACTCGAGTGACAATTTTTCAATCAGCGTCATCGGTGAAAACAATTTTCCGCTGACACTAGCCTATATACCTACAGGCAACGTCCAAAGGCTCGAGGAATATTTATCATGATACTGCAGCCAGGCAGCGCGACGTGAAAATCCTGGGTTCTCGTGCACGCTCGTGCACGGAGGTAATATCGCGAGTTATATTTCACATTAATCGATCGTCGATAGCTCGCTTCGGCTTACAGAGACTCGACGCTAGCTCGCTCGCTCCCTCGCTCTCGGCTATTAAGGTAATAATTTACGACGTTTATTCTTTTTCGCGGAGGCAATTATTGCTCTCTCCTTCCTGTGAGCTATTGACAATTTTTGCTTACGTAGCGCACAAGCCGGCTACGACGCTTCATAATACCCTCGAGTAGAAGGAGAAAAAGAAAAAAGAGAGAGAGAGAGAGAGAAGGGATACTTTTTTATATATATGTATAGAGGTAAGGGAGATAACGTC
>JAYJLV010092608.1:0-5000 GCA_036873485.1 Torymus texanus | reverse complement strand
CGAGCGCATTCGAAAACTTTAGACGGACCGATGCCGGTGCGCACGCGCGCGTTCTTTTACGACGTATTCGTACAAGTATAAAAAACCTCGATGCAGAGTAAATGGATTTATTAAAAAGTAACGTTTTCTTCCCAGAGGGAGAGGCAAAAACGAAAGGATAGTTATGGAATAAAAGCTTTTATGATTTTCTCGTTTTTTAATAAAAACAATCCTGTTGAACTATATTTCAGACGAAAAAGCTGGTTTCTAAAATCAAGTTATATTACATATTACATACCATGTAAAATCTGCATCAAAATTACCAAACAATTAGTTTCCAAAATTTCCTGGCAACTATAACAAAACTCGGTGAGCCATTAGATCCACCACGACGTTTTCTTTGAGTCACGAGACAAGCCCTCGACATCCAACGTGGGCAAGAGAGAGAGAGAGAGAGAAGCGGGTAATTGATTCATCGTTATTTCGTATCCGACGTCTCCCTCTCTCTCTCTCGCGCGTAAAGCTCGCCGTACATGGCGACATATTGAATAGCTGCATGTGCCGGGATGTCGTGATGGGTGCGCCAGCTGTTTCGCCTTTCACGCGCGGGCGTGAACTCAAGAAAGCGCGCAGCTTTTTGTCCTGATAGTAGTGCTATATACAGTGCGCTAAACTTTAAGTCAACTTGTAGTTTGCATTCGTCACTCAATTTTTTCCTATTTGTACTACGCTTAGAGCTTGCTACAGTTCTTACTTCGTAAAACTTCGCTCAGTGGAAGTTTTCAGCATGTGTGTTTGTATGTGATACTCTGAATTCTTTTTTCTGCTATGGGGTTGGATGGAATTCTAGGACGAAGGGAGAGGATTGGCTTTTAATTCCATTTCCATTCCGTTGGGAATTATTTCGCCGGTGAAGTTCGTCGAAGTTACGGATGAAGTAAGTCTACAGGAGTGGTCAAGGGGGGAAGACGAGGAGAGAGAGAGAGAGAAAGAGATAGTCATTTTTAAGTGCGCTTTCTATTTAGCATCGAGCGCGAGGAAGTTTCGAGTTTGTGAAATTTTTATAAAGAGGTATAAGAGGAGACGGAGGAGGCATTGTGGCAGGCACTTTGGCAGCTGCATAGGCTGTTTCGCACTTAACGGGTGCACGATAACTGTGATTGCAAAGTATTAATGGAGATAACTTCTTTTTTTAAGATAGTTATAGGCTTTGAGTATTGCAGTTGGGCGAACAATTACTTTTTCATCGTCGTTATCCAGTTATAATTGTAATTTCATCTAACAATAATCAGGCTTATAATATGAATGGTTTCCTGATATCGTAAGAACGAAACATCAATTTGAATCGTGGCTTTAATTTTGTAAATAATCATTTGATAAAATACATATATAAAAATATCTATCTATATACTTACACATAAATTTAACGGTGTCATTCACAACTCTATATATATGCAGTTATGGAATTTGGTGTTACGACCCTGTTTAAAATTTAACAGCTGCTGTATTTCGACGCATATATATATAATATTACATATTTCTACTACAAGATTTTTCTCGGAACCTATATATATATATGAATTGCTAAACCACTTTAAAGACCGACAAAAGTATTCCGTAGTCTTTCTCCGACAGATAGCAGACACGTGTACGCCACACTACGATATTTTATTACAGTAGCATAAATAACATAGTCGAGAACTATGTATGCACCATCTTACCTTTATCTAAATGTACATTATACCATGCTGGACTCTCTATATACGCGCACGCACGTTCCCATAACCGTACATTATACACGTAAATAGGTCGTCGATATGAATCTTTCATCGGATTGAAGGAAATTGCAGCTATTAACGGGATAAAAAGCTTTATCGTTAGTACATCCCTCGTGACCTTTTCTCTTGCTTCTCCTCTTTTTGCCGCCTCGTCAAAACTACCGTTACGCCGGTCGTTGCGCGCAAGGGCATATCTACTCTTTTTCTTTTTTTTTCACACATACATATTTACGTGTATAGAAAGAGAGGGAGAGAGAGAGAGAGAGAGAGAGAGAGAGAGAAAGAGAGAGAGACGAGGTTGAAAAAGTAGACGTTTGCCTCACGCGCGTGCGAACACATACGTATATATATATACAGACACGTGCGCTTTGATTTCCTTGAACGACGTTAACCCTCTTTTTCTGATAGAAAAAAAGTAAGGAGCTCGTATTCTCTCTCTTTCTTTTCTTCCATCAGATTTACGCGCGTGTGTGTATGTTCGCTTCTTTTTCAGTTCTTCCTTTTTTTTTCTTGCATTATGAAATCCTAAGCAAAAGTAACGGAGTGGAGCGTGCCAGATCATAGGTGTTCCATACATATGTATAAAGAGAATACGCGCGCGTTCGACGATACTGGAAAGTGAGTCGGGTTGTAAGAAACCCTCCCCTCCTGCTCAGGGAGTTTATAAATACTGAGTAGTTCATAAGAGAGGGAGAGGAAAAGCGAAAGAAGTGTGTGTATGTGAGAGAGAGAGAGATGAAAATTCGTGTATCAGATTTTTCTTTCGCTCTTTTTTTTGGTTAGTTGAAAATTGGTATATATATACATATATATATATATGTGTGTGTAGAGGAATTTCGCGAAGCTTTGACGTGCTTTCAATGTAGGTCATAGTAGTTCGTTAACTACGGCAATTGATAACTGGCTCGTATAACGTGCTTTCACGCGTCATTGGAGCAAAATAAAGGCTTATGCTTTTTTTATTTGTTTAATTAAAACGAAAAGGTATGGATGTCACTGAAATTTCTAACTTTTCGATCTCTTTTAAAATCATCAATCAACTATGAAAGATCGCAACATTTATACGTGAACACTCGTAGCGAGAACAGTATAAAATAATAGAAAAAGTGTTTATATATATATATGTATATGTATATCCCCAGGGGAGCAAAGTTTAATGAGACACAAGAATTGCCGTTTACACCGGAATCCAATCAACGATAGTATCGGACGATCAAACGACAACTACGCGCGCGTGGGATACGACCGACAATTAAATCGGACGAGCATGTGTGAGCTTCGCAATCGTTGCAAAAAGAGAAAAATGTCAATTCACGCGTACGAACGAGGGGCAAGGGTGGGAGCAAGCTACTAAAGGCGAAAAGTCATTCTTCCGAATGATAATGGCTCTGTAACCACGTGTTGCTATACTGTTGTTCACTCGGCCCATTGAAAAGAAAACACGAGTCTTCAAGTTCGCCGTCCTGTTAGAGATATTCGCTTTCCTTTTATTGGATTTTACTCAGGAACCGTACTTCTTTGTCCCATTCATAGCTTGGCTACGGTAGTTTGCGAGAGATGGCTATGATTCTTGAAAGTTCGAGAGATTTAATGCGATACATCGGAGCTGGGAGGTTAGCGTCTTGGGAGTTGAGTTTTATCGTAATGGGTAAAATGGTAACGGAGATAATCGTTGTGATGGAAATTTTGATGGCTCTACTTGGGAGATAAAAAGAATGGCATATAATATTGTTTCAATGCCTCGATTGCGAGCTCGATATATGCTTATCGAAAATTTCAATAAAGTGCATAGTGTTAAGTGATATCAGAGCTGGTATACGTTATAATTGGATTAGATTGGTAGAAAATGTAAAGGTCTAATTTGGTTACTGAATCGTTCAAATAATTGAAGGTGTGAACGTTTTTATAATTATACTCATGAAAAGTTAGTTTTTTTACTATCAAACTGGGTAAATATAATTGTATAGAATTATTTTAATTAAATTTTACGAGTAGTTTATTTTAAAGAAAAAGCCATTCGAATATTATATATTTTAAAAATCAGGATTCATATCATAATTGACAGAGTTATAATTATAAAACATAATGGACAATATTTTAGAAATTTGAATAAAGTAATGAAACTTTTGCTATTTCTATTTGTCCAAGTGGGACATTAATTAACCATATTAATAAAATTATTCGTTCACATTTCAACGTTAATTTTAATTAACTTGCGACCGAGATAATACTAATAAATTCCTAAAAAAAGTAATCCAAAAAAATAATAAGAAACAAACCTGCACATACTACAAGATTTTTCATGATAGATTCAACGAAACATGTCTTTTCTTCCGACAACATTCACCAAAAAACAGCTACAGACAATTTTCTTCAACACCGTCAAACTCTAGCAAAAATCGGCTTTTATATAGATTGTCAAAAAGACAGAGCACGCGACATCTTGCCTACGTACAGAACCGTCAACAACTCAATTTTTCACCCCCTTTCGAATGACAACTTTCCAGGTGATTGACATATCCGCAACGTATAAAATACTCTCGAAGCAGACCCCACACACACACACACATATATATATATATCCCCCATATTGCGTGAGTCAGCCGTTACCATTTTTTTTCTTCCCTTCCGGCCGACTGAATGGAAAGCTCGCTTGCGTACGCTCTCTCAACCGGTCATCCCAATAGCAGCAGTAGCAACGACAGATAAGGCAGGCATAGCGAGGGAAAAAGTGTCGCGTTGGCACTTGCCGAGAGCATTTCGAAACCAATAACGCTTATTGTGCTCGGGCAAGCGAGTGCTCGCTTCGCATCGTTTCTCTCTCCTCATGCAGATGTTCGCAGTATCTCTCTCTCTTCTCTATACCTCTTGTGTTAAAGCCATTCGGGAGAGAGAACGAGGCGTAAAAAAAACGAGCAGAGAGAAAGAGAGAAGGGAAGGGGATAAGAGCTAAATCTACGGGAAAAATCTTTTCGATGGACGGACGTGGCCGTTTTCAATTTCGTTTTTTTTTCTCACCCTGTCCCTGGGATTTCACCCCTTTTTTCTCTCGGTCTCGACACGGTACTGTTCTATATATGTATATACTAGGGGAGCTTCGCCCCCCTGCGCGCTTCGCGCGCCAACCCCCCCACTTTTACTTTATTATTATTTTTTTTTTTTTTTCAAGAACAATACTTCACATGAACAATACTTTATTGGAGATCTTGAAAATTGTAGAAAAATTTGTGAAAATCGTCATTT
>JAYJLV010092587.1:0-12924 GCA_036873485.1 Torymus texanus | reverse complement strand
TAGCTACCGAGGTACTATATAAATACACGTTATAGCGTAAAAGGGGCGAGGGAATTTTCCGCAAAATTTCGTGTCGCTTCTATTAACACACGCAACGTAAACCGATAAAAGAAAATGCTAATATATGTTTCACTGGAAAAAGTGGTTAAAAGATTTGTTTACTTGATCGAACAAAAAAATTAATGCGGGGAAAGGGATTCTGAAGCGGGGAAGTATAAGCGTGGGTGTTGCGCAAGCATCCGGGGTCCACACCTGTAAGCGCGCGGCGTTCCCGCGTGGTCGCCACGATTGTTGCTTTGCGTTGCTTTGCAGCATAAACGGGGCCGTGCTTTTTGCACCAGCTCCAATACCTAATCCAAGAAAAATTAATCCTCCTGGCACTCACAAGAGAGAAGACAAGCACTACTTAAAGAAAGCATACGCAAAAAATTAAATGATCATGCAATATAATTGAGGATTTCTGTGCAAGCGCGCGGCAAAGTACTTGCCTATCGTCCCTTTCTCTGCCGCAAAAGTGTGTACGTATCGCGCTCTCTCTCACATACTACGTACAACGCAAAATTACAATGATAAAAAAAAAATACTTATTACATTCACTCTCACACACTATTATAAACGCCAGCATATGACTAATTTGAAGCTATCACGATACATGAAAATTTTTTCGTCCGTTCTATATACCGTAATTTTCGCGGCCATTTTGTACACGTACAATTTTTTATATGGTTTCCGCGTTACTCGGCCCCACGTTGGCTGCGACAATTTGTAACTCGCGGTCAAATAAATGAATACAAAATACACTGTCGTTTAACACATAATTTTATTATATTACTTAACTAAACTCTTAAAGAAGACGCTTAAAAAAGGGGAAAATTCGCGGGTTCTCAACACGGGTATAGTCGCCCCGACGCGACTCTCGTAACCTGGGGAATTCTACTCACGCGCACTTGTACTGGAAAGTACCCTAAAGTTTAACACCAACGCGTTCGCACAAACACTTGGTTGGAGGAAGGAGGGAAAATAAAGGGTTCACTAATAGATTTTTGCCACTTACAATTCGGCGGCGTGTATAACGGCGTGTTGTTGGAGAAGTAAAGTCGTGGCTGGGTGGGTATGGGAATGTGGACGACGGCTTGATGCTGCGGAAGCGGCATCGTGGCTGTGTGGCTATGTGGCGGGGATGTGGACTACGACTTTTTGCTGGCGGCGTGTTCCCGGTGCTAAGCCCACAGGAGAGTGAGTCGTGCCTCTCCTCCGTCCGTGTCTCGCACCTTCGTCTTCGCCCTGCCGAGTGCCCGCACGCGACGCGCATGCGTAGATGGTGGAAAAACCCGAGCGCAGCCGAGCGAGTGCGACGATTTCGCGAGTGCCGTAGTCGCGGCAGTGTTTAAATGTGCCATCGCCGGCTGTTGCTGTCGCTGTGTCTGGTGCTGTCTAAGGCCGATCTTTTGGCTTCCGGAGATGGGCCCTGGCATGGAGTCGATGTCACTGCAGCAGGTTGGATCTTCTATTTGTCTTGTGGATGAGCGGAGAACATTCGGTGAGGCAATACTCATTCCTAACCTCTTTAGCCGTCCTGTTGATTTGTTTTCATCTTCTGTCTATAGGTGCAGCTTGGACGTGGAGTTAGGTCAGGATCTCTACTCCTTCAGGGGCCTCCATGGGTTCTTCGCTTTACAGGTAATCTTACTAAGCAGATTAATTTATTAGCGCTTTTTAGATGTACACGGCTGCCAATGAGTGTGCCAATGGAGTAGCTGAGGTATACAGAGCAGCTCTGTTACTTTCCTGGGCTGCGAGAAACTGCAGCTGGTAGAGAGTATACAGGCTGCTTTTGAAGTTCAGTCTATGGCTTTAAGGGATCTTCCTCTTCAGCCTTCTTCGCAGTCAGCATCTAGTTATGTTCCTGTTACCTGGTCTCCTCGCTGCTACTGCTGCTTCATTTGCCTCATCTCCTGGAAGAGATGTGGAAGTGTTTAGTATGTGAGGGGTTAGGTGTTCAGGGCTAGGGATGGGGATCATTATTACAGTGTGTGTACTTAGCGCGGGTAGACTATATTTATAGTAGCGAAAGAGAATAGTTGCTTTCAACATTCTCCCCAGGTTATCGAGCTTCGCTTCAGGGGTCTGGTATCTTATAAATACACTCTTTGTGTATGGGACAGTCCTCCTAGCGAAGGATCGATTAGCATAGGCATTCTTTTATTGCTGTAAGTCTGACTATTTAGTCAGCTTGCGCTCATTCTTTTATCATGGCTATTTGCCATGTTACAATATTTAAAAGAATTATTTATCCACATTGGCCCCCAGTCCTTTATTAATTTGACTACATGCCCTAACAAATGCATGTTGTATGTCATTGTCTTTTTTCCAAAGTATATTTGCATATATACAGCAAATTTAGATAGTAGAACTTCTGCTCGATCAAGTTCTGAAGTTGTAACAGATTCTTGTAATAGGATATTAACTGCTGTTACTAGTAATGCCAAATGTGTATACTTTTTTGGTATTATATCACGTAAACATAGTAATGCATACCAAGTTATCCAAGATCTCCATTCAGATGCTTTCCATAAAGGGTATTGATGTAAACTACGTGGAGTACGTGCCACACATTTTAGGGGTTTAAAATTTTTTAACATCTTATTGATGATTGCAAATTTGGTAGGTGAACCAATATAATTCTTTTCATTCGGCGATGTCAATAAAATGTCTGTATATTGTGCTACAACACCCAAAAACAATGAGTACATAGGGTCAGGAATCATTCTTGGTATTAAATCGAAATACGTAAGATTCATTAACGGTGTCGGACCTTTGATATCATTTATAGCACCGTGGCCCATAGAACTTACAAGTATCATATCCCTTTTTGTTTCAGAATCTGCACGTAAAGAGGGAGGAATTCTTCTAATTGGATATTTTCTGTAACCTTCAACATTTTCTGGAGGATGCATACAAAATGTACATCCGTCATGACCGTTAAATTGTTTCATATTTAACAATTTTGGACGAGCGATAGAATTTACAGAACAAATTAAGGGAACAACTTTCGTTTTTATCTCCTGATTAGGATTTAAATCGCCTGTCCGATTACCTCCCGCACTACAGCTCGACGACATTCGTCATGCAATTAAGAAAGGGAAATTGATCATCCTCATCCTTTTCGATTTCACTAATGTTGAATCAAAGACGTTCTCAAGTTCTCGCGTTTGGGGCAGCCATATTGGCGGCCATATTCGCGCGTCGACGGGGCGCGCTGGCGCGTTGGAGCGCTCTCTTTGCCGCCCGTCTGGCGGCGCGCGCTGCCTATATAAGATGGCTCATAGGCGTATCCCGGTCAGCCGTCGTACCGGAGCCGCTCCGATAATATCTCCCAGACTTGGGCGGAATTTCGGGAATCGGCCGTATCTATCTGCTGCGTTGTCAGGGCAGTCGGTTTGCCGCGCTTCTTCGTCTTCCCTTTTGCAGGACAGATTTATGTTGTTAAATTTTTGTATTTTCCGTTCCTTTTCTGGTATGTTTATAATTATTATGTAATTCATGTAGTTTCTGAGTTTCACTGGCTTGGTAGCCAACATGTACATGTTTGTTCATACAATAAAATATCATATAATGACGTTTTCGATTTGGATTTCATCAGACAATGTTACGATAGGCCAACCTCAATAGCGGACGCGGGACAAGGATCTTGTAGAAGTGGCTCTTATTTCGACCAGTCCGCGCAGCTTATGAGCTAAGGCAGGAGGTCGGTTGGCAGAAGTGGCTTCTGAACAACCACCTCTGTTGTTAGCCATTAGAAAGCAGGATCTGGATGCGGCTTGGAAAAGTGGCTCTTGGTCATCCGCTCCATCCTACTGACTGCAATGGAGTGGGGCTTGGACGCTTGTTGGTGAGAGTGGCTCTCATGCAACCTTCCTCTCCTAACTCAACCGATAGTGACCCAAATGGGGCAACGATATTCACACATGGAAGGCCGCTGGGCTCCGGACGTCGTCAAGTGTTCTGACGTCACGTGGCTAGTTCGAGCAGGGAAGCCACTGACGTGATCACGATTCGGTTTTCTGTTTTATCAGCTCTGCAAAAACATCATCGGACAGACCAATCGATCAATGAGCGTCCACACGATCGAGGCGTCACAAAGTCGACAGCTGGCCTTAGCCGTTCTGATAACCAACTTTATTCAGAATACGCTGAGAGTTGGTAGGGGAAATAACAACGCGGGGTATCTACACGGTCGAAAAGAGCTCCTCAATAGATTTTGGACAGAATTTGTACAGAATCATGAAGGTCTGAGAAATTCCAAGGCCTTGACAGAACACGTCTATATAACCGACGATCATTGCTCTTTGATTGAAGTTAGCTATTCACGCGCACTCGGACATTTTTATGATCAAGAGTCACGGCTGCCTAGACAATCGGAGCCTTCCCCGGCAACTATTGCACCGACTGAACTGACACAGGTGTACCAGGGCTCCAGGAAGAGTAGGAATCCTTCAGGGATCTATTCCGATCTCTGGTTCCGATCGACCCTGGACTTTCAGGAGGGCAGAAACTGCACTACTTGATATCTTGTGTCAAGGGATCGGCCCAAGATGCTTTTCACAGTCTTCAGATCTTGGAGGCCAATTATACCGTTGCCTGGGACCTGTTAAAGTCTCGGTACGACAGCCCACGGCTTCTGATTCAACAGCATATGAATGCGCTAGCCACCATCAGACAGCTGAAATCAGAAAGCAGCGGAGGGCTGTAGAACCTCCACGATCAAATCCTAAGATGCCATAATTGTGGCGCGGGTAATGGATTCATCAACAGGGCGTGATTGGGAGAGGAAGGTGAATCAGAGAGCGGGCTCCACCACTTACAAAAAACTTATCGCCTTCCTTCAGGAGTCAGCATGGACCCAAAAGACGATCGAGCTGTCTGACTCCCAAAAATAACGACAGAACGACAGACACCGCGACAATGAACGTCGTCATGCACGATCGAGAGGGGCACAGCCCCAGCCGAAGGCGAGACGGGTCCTCGCTATCAGCAGTCATGAGAGTGCATGCCCAGCCTGTAGTAGGGAAAATCCTGTCGACCAATGCAGAAAGTTTAAACAACTCACGATCCCAGAATGCCGACAGACAGTTCGGAATGCACAATTATGCTTTAACCGCCTGTCGTCGGGGCACTTCTCAAGAGACTGCACACCACGATCCCTCTGCGTGATGTGAAGCCAGCCAAATCACACCCTGATGCACACGAACGAACCTCCAAAGAGAAAAGCGTCGTCTGGTTAGTCTGACGGATGTTCCGGCAACAAACGGTCTCGCACTAGTATGATGGAGACCACAAAACGCCCCACGGGAGGTTCCAGCTCATTGCAATGACCCGTTTTCCTCGCATCCGCCATAGTTTTAACCAGACGTCGGAACGGTGGTCTGTTGCTGGCGCAAGTATTGGTGGATCCCGACTCCGAGGTCAACTTGGCGACTAGGAAGATCGCTGACCACGCCGGCTGTACACGGAAGAGAACAAAGGTCCCTCTTGCAGACGTTGGCGGTGACGTCTTCGAGACAGCTGATACCTCTGCAACGTTCCAGTTACTTTCGCGTCAGGGAGACGGTCCGACATGGGAGATGGCCCGTCTGGGCTCTGCTGCTAAAACGCCTGGAATTAACTACTCCACGAGTACCTCCGGACGAAACGCAGTGGAATCATTTAAGGGTTATCGAACTAGCTGATCCGACCTTTACCAGCCCAGGTGATAGCGACCTCCTCCTGGGTGCAGAAGTCTATTAGAATATCATACATAACGGATTATGACACGGTCATGAAGGAACCCCAACCGCTCAAAACAGCTCACTGGGATGTCTGGTTTTTGGAGTTTCTGAGTTGTGCTGGCTGTCAAGTACATGTTGGTTTATACAATAAAATATCATAAAATGACGCTTTCGTTTTGGATTTCATCTGGCGACTCTCTCACCCACCTAATCCGGCGTCCCATCTGTTACTAAAGCATTCAATTCTATCTCGCACGCGCTCTTGCTGGCAAAGCTCCGAGCAGGTAACGTCACGACTCACGATCTCAGATGTTTCTTTTCCTATCTCACTGGTCATCTTGAGGCCGTGATCGACGAGGATAAATATCTGACTACCGTAGGGCCGCCTCCGGCGCTCTCAAGGCAGCGCCTTTCGCCCTTTGCTCTTCACCATTTACATGACCTGCCTGCAGCACTGAGACTCCCGAAATTCATGATATTTTTCTCCAGGGATCTCTACCAAGCGATGTCTGATATGACCAGTGAGGCGCGAGCCGTGGCTAACTGGGCGAAGGACAATCGCTTACACTGTACCACGCGAAGACCAAGGTCATGATCCTGGCAAGCGAGCTCTACATCACCGCGCTTGACCACTAGCACCTGCAAAGGTCAGCATTGACGGCCACACGCTCCTATTTATAACGGAGGTAAAGAGCCTTGGCGTCACTTCACACCTCGAACTAGCAGGCTCATGTAAGAAACGTTTCGAAGAAGGTGTTTCTCGCCCTTATCTCACTTCGCTTTTACCGCCACG
The DNA here is from genome assembly GCA_036873485.1 of Torymus texanus. NCBI lineage: Eukaryota > Metazoa > Arthropoda > Insecta > Hymenoptera > Torymidae > Torymus > Torymus texanus. The sequence goes on along the minus strand of JAYJLV010092587.1, from coordinate 6,363 downwards.
CTCTGAAGAGGCAAATTCAAAAGCATCTCCTTGAAGCGCTCGTCTTTCAACAATTCGATTATGCAGGCGAGGTCTACCAGCACTCAGACAAATCACGGGTCGAAAAGCTCGACACCGCCTTGAATGAGTGTATTCGATTTATGGCAGGCAATCTCACTCGGCGCTCACACGTCGTACCAGCAAGGCTCGACATACGCAAACACACAAAAGCACACAAACGCAGACACACATACACGCACACACACGCATACACACGTACACACACGCACACGTACGCACATACACACACACGCACAGGTACACACACGCGCACACACGCACAAACACACATGCACGCACACATACGCACGTACACACGCACGCACACATGCAGCCCACACATAGACACACACGCATACACACATGCATACATGCATGCATACATGCATGCACACACACAGGCACATACACGCACACGCACACACACACGCCTCTGAGGCATATTCCACCCACACCTGCGACTGCGTCTGAAATCATGTGCCTCTTAAGCGTCGAGGCTTTTTTTTATGTTATTTAACATCGCTCTCTTTCTGATCCCTTGAGGTGCTAATTGACGACGGAGGTCTGTGGTGTGTTGGTAAACAAAGCATATGTATAAAACAGTGGTGCTTGTATCAATCGGTCAAGATCTGGAAGTCAAACCCGGCTTTGACGAGTAATTAATCTCAGTCTTACCGATCGAACCACCGCTACAGATCTCTACCTTATAGGTTAGACGATTCTCTCGAGCGAAAATCCGCAGTAGAATCGGCCTTTCCGCACTCATGCGGTCAGCGCAATCATTGTACCTAGTCAATTCGACCCACAGATCATCCGATACTTCTCGAGGAAGATCTCTACCGGGGCATCGTCCAGAATTTCCACCTCACCGACAGGCAGCTCGTGGTAGAGCTGCTCTACAGGATTATAGAGTAGCACGTGGTCCGGCGATGCGATGGACTGCGATGGTGAACCTCTGTAAAGAGGCGATGATTTTGGTTGTGGCCAGAGTGCAGCCTCCACTTCTATTGATGAGTTGGCCTCTTCTCGCGCCATCAGCCACTCATCAAATGTCATAGGTATCGGCGGCATTGGTGGCGGAGACTGAGCTGGAAGAAATGCCAGTAGCGACATTTGCAGGCCCTGCAGAAACCCGATGAGAGATGGTGTTGGTGAAAAAGTTTCCGATCTCTCTTTAGGTTGAATTGGAGAGAAATTCAGCGATGGCTGCTCTACGGGAATCTTCTCTTCCAATGACGCCAGCTGCTATTCTATTTTGTTCATAATTTGGTTTATATCTTCGTCGTCGCTTAAGAATGCCATTGTGCAAACTTATTACAAATTATTGAAGTCGAGAAATAATAATAATAATAATAATATTAGCTTTATTTCAGGTCTCTGTCTAAAAAATACAGATAGTGTACAATTTTCTGGTCGCCAGGTAGAACATAGTATTAATGTAGTCGCTCAGTCGAAAGTATTGGTGAACATTAATGTCAATACAATATAATTTAGATTAGTCGTAGTTAGCCATGTCATAACATAGAATTAGCATCGTCACTTAGTCGAAATAATTGGTTAACATTACAGTTATGTTAGCGTCAATCCACTTTAGACTAGATTAGTCAGTCATACATCGGTAAGTCAAATATATACAAGTAGTCGAATAAATACGTGAATTAATTGTGTACATATATAGGTGAAATATCATAGTACACATAGTCAGTTCAATTAGTCTAGAGCAGATAGTTGCTCATGGAGAACAGTTTTAAAGCGACTTAAACTAGGTAGGTGCTCGATGCTCCCTGGAAGGGAATTCCACAGTTGTACACCATGGGCGCGGAAAGATTGCTTGGCGCACTTACAATTAGTGGACACCTGAGGAAATGCAAGGTCTCTCGTGACTCCCCTAGCAGGACGAGTCGACTGGCGCTTTTCAAACAATTCATACAAGTATGGTGGTGTGCGGTAATTTAATATTTTATACATAAGAACAGCAGCGAAGTACTGCCGTCTCGTCTCCGTCCGCAGCCAGCCGAGTCTTCGCCGAAAGAGAGTCACATGATCACTCCGTTTTATTTCGAAGATGTATCTGGGGCATGTATTTTGTAGCTTTTGCATTCTGGATTGCTGTTCGTACGTCGCGTTGATTGTTGTAATACGGTGATACTTTACTCGACAGTTGATCAACAAAAGGTTTCCAGTATAAGGTCCGATCAAGCATTACACGAAGGCTTTTTACCGTCTCTACGAAAGGAGCGACAGTTCCCACCCAAGAGTAACACCAGGCAATTGCAGCTTGTCAATATTTTTCACTGGGCGCTCTGACGCGAATAAGATTGCTTGCGTCTTGCCTGGATTGAGCCGAAAACCAGATTCTGCCGCCCAAATAGAAACCGCTTGAACTGCTGCGGACAGTTGCCTTATCCCCGCTTCTAGATGATCGTATGGCGTATGTAAGTAGATTTGTAAATCGTCAGCTTATAGTATGTGTTTTATATTGGTTCTGTCGAAAATATGTTGTACGTCATTGATATACAGACAGTGGAACACCGAGGTTGGTTGTTACCCAATCGGAACAGTCGATCTTATTTATGGTTTGTTGTTTTCGATTCAGTAAATACAAGTGTATCCAACAGAGGCTCATACGTGACAGACCCATGCTGCTCAGCTTACGTAACAATGTCGTGGGCGAAATCGGGTCAAACGCTTTGCTACAGTCAAACAGTACAGCAATCCTAACCAGTTTTCTGTCTATGCCGGAACTGATATCGTCTGTCATTTTTAAAAGAGCTGTGGTCGTGCTGTGGTGCCGTCGAAACTCAGTTTGAAATGGATCAAGGATGTTCCTGCTCACAATATATTCTATGAGTTGCTCGTGAACCAGCTTTTCCAAGATCATAGAAAGAAAGCATAGTAATGCAATGGGATGAAAGTCCGATGCAGTTGCGGGAGCAGATTTCTTTTTAAAAGGCAATAACTGTGCTTTCTTGAAAGATCCCGGGAAGACTCCGTTATCAAGCAACGCATTAAATATACTGACGAGCATAGATCCTATGGTCGGGAGAGCTTTTGCAATAACACTTTGCGGTATGCCACCCCCCCCTCCCTTGGCCTGAGAGGCAAAGTGAGCTACCGCAAGAATAACGTCATTGATTGTCACCTGTTTCAAAGTAAAACCCGCTTCAGGTGCGGTGTTGATGACTGCAGCTGTTTCTTCTAAGTTTTCCGAGGAGGAGCATGACACAGTGGAAAAGTGGTTGTTCAGCTCATTCAGGGTAAAACCATGTAAACCATCGGACGACTTAGGAAGAAGTCCTAGGTTACGCAGCTCCTACCAGTAATTCCCGTTATTATTCATGGTGTTTGCAAGCCTTTCGTGTATGCAGTCCGTCCGTACCTGTTTGGTGGTGTCAGTCGTCTGTCTTCGCAGTTTTAAAAATTCTTCTAGCAAGCTGCGATCACCTGTTCGCTTGTAACGACGCAAGGCAGCTTCGCACTTGCGGTAAAGAATTTTTAATTCCTTGTCAACCCATGGTGGCTGGCGTATTTTGGGGGTCACTGTTCTTAGGGGAGCCAATGAATCTATGACAAGAGTCAGATTGTCCGTTAGTTTCGTCAACATGTTAGTCAGATCCAGCGTGTCAGAATCGAACGACGACCAATCACAACCGCCCAAAAATCAATTTACTTCATCACAGTTAATTTTATTATATGGTTTATAAGAAAAGGATGAACAAGCAGTAGTTGGAGTAGGTCTGTCAACAGTTACACTAATTAGGTTGTGAGAGTTGTGAAAGGGTGCCGGTCGATTTTCTGTGTCCATGACGGTGCCGTCACAGCTAACAAAAATAGCATCAATCCATCTCCCAGGCATGGTGGTAAAGTTAGTAGGCCCATGATCGACTAACTTCAAGGCTAACTCACTCGTCAAGTCACGTAAGTGTGTCACACCTTTTGATATTGAGAGAAAATTCTCATTAAAGTCACCCATGACAATTCTGGTAGTAAAGTCTCCAGCGTAAAGTTTTAAATTCTCGGCTCGATATGGGTCGCCTCTTAAAGGTACATCAGGGGGTCGATACACTACAGAAACCAAAATTGGATCAGAATTTCCAATATTTACGAACCCCATGATTTACTCTATGATGCCAGGCCTGCCCGGACCGCTGGTATTAGATGTGGTGAGCACTGTTATTTTTCAGGTGTTACGTATATACAGAGCCACCGCCGTGAGCGTTACGGTCCTGTCGTATGAGCGAGTAGCCTTTGATCGTAACCGCTGAATCGTTGAACAATGGGTGAAAACGAGTCTCTGCCACACCAAATATGTCGTAATCCGGATTGTCACAGAGGTACTGCCGGACCTCCTCAATGTGTCCTTCAAGTGAGCACGCATTAAGGAAGGCCTCACCGTGGGTTGACGCTGAACTTAAAGAGTTGTACGATAAACGCGATGCTTCACGTCGGAGATATCTTAGAACTCGTAATGACGAACACCGGAAAGAATGCCAACCGCTTGCACTTTTAGCCGAACAACGCTCGAAAGAAGCGCATGACACATTTATGCAAAATAAAATATTCGATGCTCTCGGCAGCGCGAAAGATATATGGAAGGAATTAAGAAGTTTAGGTCTTCTACCGCAAAGTCGGGATCGCGAAGAACTCCACGGGTTCTCTCCAGAAGAATTAAACTCACAGTTTGCTCGTGTCTCGGTCTCGGCGAAAGAATGCGAGGAGGATTTAAACGAAATTATCGCGTCAGCTAGTGATGAAGGGTTCACTTTCAGTAAATTTACTTTTCCGGACGTGGTCCTAGCTGTTGCACATTTCTCCTCGGAGGCAAAGGGCGAAGACGGGATACCGCAGAATGTTATAACTCAAGCTCTTCCAGTCATCGGCCAACATCTGGTCAATATTTTCAATGGTTCTCTTTCAAATGGAATTTTCCCCGATTCGTAGAAAGAAGCTCATCTGGTGCCTTTAAAAAAGACAGCCATTCCTGCTGCTGTGACAGATTTTCGTCCCATTGCCCTTTTGAGCTTTCTTTCTACATTACTCGGAAAGATTGTGCACAAAAAATATCAGCTTTCCTATCGTCAAACAAGATTCTAGATCCACTTCAATCGGGTTTCCTACCGCGTCATAGTACAGAAACAGCTCTATTAAAATTAACCGAAGACATACGATCTGGCATAGATAGCCAAAAGCGGCTGCTTACCATCTTTCTATTGTTCGATTTTAGTAAAACATTTGATACTATAGCGCCATCTAAATTATTGAAAAACTGATCAGGATAAGGTTCTCTAAGGGAGTAATACTGTGGATAAAGTCGTATATTACAGGACGTAATCAAAAAGTGGTTACGAAATTAAATAGTGATTCAAGTTGGCTCGCATCCAATCTTGGCGTACCACAGGGTTCATTTTCTCGTGATCTGTTCACGATTACTGACACGCATGACACATATCGCTTCTTTTATAATACAAAATAATTAGGTTAAAGATGATCATGAATATATCGAGATCATCTGATTTAGTAATGTATTTTTTGTCAGTCGTATACCATTCGGCACTAGTATTGCGGAATGCTGATCCTAAAAAAAATTTTACCGCTCGTATACTTTCGTAATTTCGATGGGTCGCTTCGGTGTGATCCCGCTACGTCACACTGGCTCTTGCGCAGCAGAAATGCTGTGCTTGCGAAAAAAAGAAGAAGAAATATTATCGATGAGAAATATGAATCTTAGAGTTTTAATTTTGGAGATACGTCACAGACCTAACATCTCCCCCCTTAGACTGTTGAATATCGTAGAGATTCAACAGATATAAAGATAGTTAAAGCATCAATAATTTTCCTTTACAGAATTGAACAATGATAATTTAAGAGGAGGTGACACCTTTAAATTGATCCCATCAAAATGATCTGTAAAAAAGAAATTAGAATTATTATTAAAACTTTAAATTAATATATTAAAAGTATGTTACATTTATAATACAATAAGACAAAAATGGAAGTTCTAGACCTACATTGTCCGAATATATGAACATTTCAAAATTTAGGCTTTGGCGTAACCTACATGTCTGTGGAGGTGATGGATTTTAATCTGGTTGGGCTTAAATTGTTGATATTTTATGTAGTTTAGGGCTGAAGAGTGTTACGTATCAAAATTATTTGAGTAAATAATTTTTTGAGACAAAACTGCTTAAAATTCATAAAGAAATTCAAAAATATGATTTTTAAGCAGTTTATGGCTGTAAAAGATCAGAAGAAACATACATATAAAAGGAAAATAGTAATTCAAAACCTATTTCAATATTATAAAAGCAAATTATATAAAGAAAA